>OZ020274.1:1720339-1807525 GCA_963971205.1 Aethes cnicana | reverse complement strand
ATCGAGACTTCACCTCATAAAATTGGACTCCTTAAATTTAATCTCGTTAATGGATACATGTAGTTGCGCTAAGTCGTGATCGTTAAAGCCGCAGACTTATTTTAATCTCCTGCCCTCGATCATTTTGCTGAGGAAGCTGTAATCCGTTTTATAGCAAGATCTCGTTAGGGGAAAGCAATTAAATGCGAGATATTCGAGCGAATAACAGAGGTTTTGTGACGACTACCATTTTACGGCTGATCTGAAAAGTTAGTTTAATTAAATATGCTTTTGATTAAATCAGTTTTATTCTCGAGATGATTCGCTGTAATTTGAGAAAGAGAAGCAGATTGCGAGACGCACTGGTAGATTTTGCAAACAACTTTCATGGCCGTTCAAATCACTGCCAAGAACATTAATTCACACTTGATTAATTTTCTGTGCCTAATCTATGACTTAATATTGTGGAGACCACTACCACATTTAAATGGACTTTACCCTTTTGTGACTAAAGTAACCTTTAGCTGCTTCAAAATTACAAGTTCCACCGTAAGGTGAGGCTGCCTTCGGAATAATTGACATAAATGCGAGTACTTTATATCAATGAGGCACGGCCGTTCCGTTATAAAATGAATTAACCTCTTTCAATTACCCAATGATGTTATTGTTTAGATTATTATTTTAATTATTTTCTCATTATTACATATTTGATCATTTTTCTCTAAGTTACAAAAGTTCTTTTCATTTCTCGCTTTCTAAATATTCCGTGAAGTATAAAATTGTGGATGCCATTAGCGCTCGTAGTGGGCAAATTAGAAAAACACGGCGAGCGAAGTAAAATGCCCAGAAAGGAACGCGGCGAAAGGCGCCTCTCGCCATCCATTCACGGCTTTCAATGATATTTTGAAATGAGAACCCGCGTGTTGCCAGGCTTCCATCATAAAGCTCCCAGCTTATTATACAAAAAAGGTTACACGCAGCTAAATTTTTATGGCAACATTAATTTTAATTCAAAGCTAAGTTTAATAAAAATACGAACGAACTGTTTCACACAAAAAAAATATACTAGTCAACGCCTGGAGCTGCACTTTGTCTACAGCGGCGTTCCATTTTCCTTTCAGTCCTAGGAACTTTTGTTTTTTTTTTTCTACTCTACTATTGTTCTTAAGGCTAGGTTGCACTTACAGCTTTAACTGGATTTTCAGGCAGACGTTTCAATTTTCTGAGCTTGGCGCCCGCATTTCTGAACGTACGGATCGGGAGTGGCACGCGGATCGCTCGGCGCGCGGTACAGTTTAATTTATCGATAGACTTGTTCGAATTTTTTCGGTTAACATTTTCCGATCGCAACGCGGTCTCGGTTTTAACGGATTGTTTTGTTTGATGAGTCCTATTTTCGATTTGCTTTGATTCGATGCTTTTTAATTTCACTGCGTTTTTGTGTGTTTAGATTTGTACCTCTGATTTATTTTCTTTCTTAGATTATTGCAAACGGCAACATTATATTATTTTGTGAATTAAAATATTTACGGAATTTGTTTTCAATTATTTTACTGACAGTGGCATCCTAATCCTATCATAATCTCTTAATTATAATGAAATTAAGACACTTTCCGTTGACAAAGGCCTGTATAATTTATGTATCAGTATTTCGTTTGTTTATTTTTGGTTACATTCAATCTGCAAAATATAAAACTGTTGGAAAACATTAAAATGCTTCAAACCGCACCATCTAATTTTATTCCAGTACTTTATCATGAAAGCATCCATTACCATCACCGTGCTTTCCCCGCCCACAACAAATGGAAAAAATGCAAAAAAAGTGGGTCACGGCTTTTACAATAATTCGATCGGTGCTTTCCTAATTTTCATTTCTATTTATTCAAGTCGTGGGCCCTTTATTTCGACGCCACTCGAGTTTGAAAGGGTCGCTGTCAAACTGTCGAACGACTGGTGAAATACGCGGTCGGCCGACATCGGCTTGTCAGCTGCGACTGTTTCGCCACCGTGTAGACGACGCCTAACTGCCAGTAATTTATTTGAATTTCGAATGATATTGACGAAGATTTGTTACACTTTGTGTATTTGTTGAATTTGAACGCACAAAATCACTTTGTAAACATAAATATGATTTCTTTAAATAAATTCCGTAAATATATTAAATTATACAATATTTGGTGAATTAATCGGAGTTTCTCTTAAACACAAATGAGGAATTTATTAAAAAAACACCATATGCTCAAAATGGCGAAAATATTTGACAATAGATTTTCAGCCAAGTACTGTCTTTTTTTTAAATTATGTTTAATTAGCTTATTTTCGCCATTTTAGCTTATACACATACTGCTGTTTAAATCCCTTTGCTTCTCCTATAATTCACATCCCACTTAAATTAAACCGCTTTATTAATTAATAAATCTTCATTGGAAACATTATGAGATAAAAGATACAAATTTTAGGAAAAACAAGCACCACAGTCGTGATATTTCAAAATAGGTAGGTACCAATTTATTCGACACAATTTATCAAGCTATTCGGAAAGATACTCTCGATAAAACCGAAAATCGTTAAATATTTTTCATGTAAATGATATTCATGAAGAAAAATTACGTCCGCATGTGTTCTTAAATGTCATTGATACAATACATTATATTTCAATATATTTCACAGATCTCACGAAAAATAACGTTAGGTACAAAGAATCTTTCCAAATAAACCTTGATGCTGGCTGGTAACAAATTCGACGATTTTTTTATTTCGAATTCAAATTTCGAATCGGTCCAGATTTTTCATTACTGAAAACGAGCTGTAACGCGCGTCGATTTTATAATCAGCTTTAACTTGAGAGACACAAGGATAGATGTTTTTTAGGAAGATTTTGTTAGGTTTAAGGCGAGCCATAGACGGGCAGTTTGGAGCAGTCGAGACGACGGAGCGCATTCTTAGGGATGAGGGTCACCGTGAGTGAATTCGCCGCTCGAGGCGCTTGAGTCCTATGAGGTACAGTGTTGCCAATTTACCACATTATATGCCATATTAAATGCTAAATTCAAGGTCTCCGAAACTTCAAATGTCACATTGACATTGTATGGAATGACAAGTTTGTCAACTGGTGGGTGAGCCCTTTACTCCCAAACGTTCCAAGCTGTCAGTCTATGGCGGCATTTTGACAGTCTGTTTATGGGCATGGTCTAAGAAAACACAAGTTCTGCCGATCCGGGTGACGTGTCACCGTAACGTCAAAGTCGAGTTGCCACTTTATTGCAGTAAAACAAAAATTAAGGAAATATTTTCTGCTGTTATAATGCAAAATGAATTATTTGCGCATTAGAATTGTCATTTACTTGTTTAAGCACACAAAATGGGACAAGTTAAAAACAAATGACCGTAATAATTTAATGAAACACTCACAGAATACATGGGGGTCGGGGATTATTTTACTACACCACTTGCAACCCACAGCAGTGCGAATGACGTTAGGATGACACCCACACTACTACAGAATACCGGACTGTCATACCTGGCGAAGTATATTATTGTATCATGTGTTTAATCGATGTGAAAACTCACCACATCTATGATTTGTTGCAGCGTCAGGCCGAACTTGACCTCGAGTGGTTCGCTCTCGTTGGCCACCGGGCGTTCCAGCGTGTTGTAGGACGCCAGAAGCGCGTTCAGGAGTCGCTTCTCGTGGGGGCCTTGCTCCGACACTGGAAACAAGCATTCAATAAATACCTTAGCAATGAGAATACGTTGAGTGTTGCCAATTTAGGACACTACATTCCGTAATTTACGCTATATTGGCAACACTGAAGTCTCTGAAACTTTTGAGGAGCGTTAGATGAGCGAGTGCCGACGCTTCTTAAACATATTAATTACTACACAGTATATAACAAAGTCTCTTCCTGCTGTCTGTCCCTATTTATGCTTAGCTCTTTAAAACTACGCAACGGATTTTGATGCGTTTTTTTTTTAAATAGATAGAGTGATTCAAGAGGAAGGTTTTAGTACATAATTTTTAATAGTTTAACGCTCAATTCCCGCGGGAACGCTATAATCGAATTCCACGCAGACGAAGTCGCGGACAGAAGCTAGTAATATATATAGATAGTATACCTACGTAAATTGGCAATACTGAGGGCACCGAAACTTTAAAATTGTTGCCATAAATCTTTAAAAAACCATTGTAAGTCACAGTTGACATTGATAGCCATTGCAAGGTATACGGCCCTCATTCGTTTAGGTTTGAGAATTGACAGAAGAAAACGTGAACGTGGTCTACGTTCAATTGCAAGCTTACAATCATAGACGTAAATAATATAGACATGGTCTAACGTACACGTAATATGTCCCCACTTCCACGGTGTCCAATCCAAAGTTCTGTCACCGAGCGTGCGTGACAATAAGCGTTTTAAAAAAAACTTTTTTCGAAACTGTTTCTCAGTATCTAAAAACTCGTCTCGTTGTTGAAAAAATGTGACCCAGCTTTAGTGTCATGATATAAGTTTAACTTTGGATTGGACACCAATGAAGTGGGGAAACATGACATGTATCTACGTTAGGCCGGGTCCATACGAAGTATTATTTATGTCTATGCTTACAATAGAGTCTTGAGTTTAAACCGTTCCCAACTCCCAGCACAACACGTTGATCTTAAAACAATAATGTATTTTCCGTGCCAGCCTGCGCAATTTTTGCTTCGTTCTTGAAAACTTGAAAAGCCTGCAGCGGAATCCTTGGTATATTCTAGTCTTCCGCGAAACCGCGCGATGAAAGGAAAGTAACTTTGTTTTACTCTTACTTGGTCCGCCATATTTGAGGCTTTCATATCCGGAACAGCTAGTTTCCAGCATTTTATTCAATAGTGCACTCGGGTTTGTGACGCATTTTTTTGAAATATAAAACAAAACATGTAGCGTAGAAAGTCGAAGAAAAAACATCGAACCTCATCAATCTGATAATTTGAAAGTTACTCATGTACCTACTAACTGGTAGTAGGTACATGGCGTGAAATTTTAAAATGCGAAATGTGCAATGTTGACGACCGTTTTGAAACTACTCATCCATAAAAAAGTTATTGCACCGTTCTTTTGTTTTCAGCCAATATAGTTTTTGCATGACATAGACATAGACATTAATTTCTCAATATCAAATTACAGCATATTTTACATGTCAAAATAAGAGAATTTCACATTGAGATCATGATACTTTTATATAATCTTCGCCCTTGTACACAAAGGCTGAAAATAACCAGAGCCTAAGCCGATTAATAAACGGCAAACCGCATACTAATCCCTTCGGCCCGCGGCCACTTTGAAACTATCGCTTTGAGTATTCCATGTTTCATAAAATGACTTAGGGAGGATAATATTCGCTCTAAATAATACTTACAACTTGCAACTTGTGTGAGTCTGAATACGCATAATACGAAACGGTCCTTTCAGTCAAATTTTGGACAAAGACAATAACATTAATAATCATAACAGCTGTCAAAATGCCAAATAAAAGTGTAATATAAACAAGAATGTACGAAAACGGTTTATTAAATGGTTTGCCTGAATGAAATTAATTATTACCTATTTAGTTACGATTAAAGGTATTCTCTTATTTTGTTTAATTGAAATAAAAACTAGGTACCTATATCGTACCTGAAACATACCATAGATAATTATTCCAGTCAGCTTAACCATAAACTCAAACAGCTCCCTCGCGGTACACCAGTGTACACAGGCTTCACTGATATTAGAAACCGAATACTACTGTCCTTCTCTAACCACAGTTGCACCCGCATGAAATGAGGAGGACAAAACATATTGAAGTTCGTATTTCTTGTATCGGTCTGTAATCCAGATAGATAACCAACGCAGGATTACCAACCTAACGCACAGTCCGGATCCATAAACTTTGTACCTGGTTCGTTAATAACCACATTTCGGTCGGGTGAAGGTGTGTTTTGGCTTGGCAGTTCAAATGCCCTATAAAGCTTCATTTGGGTGGTTCTTAGTGAAGTGATAAATGGGGGTAAAAGGTGATTGATAGACGCAAGGGTTGAAGTTCTGGCTTTAGTATTGTAACATAACTCTTGATGTATGGGTTAATGGATAGTTATTTGATTCAGAGTATTGGTAACTATACAATGGAAGGAATATTCCTGAATAGATTTACATACTGCTAAATTTTAAATGTTTAGCCGTCCATAAAACATGTTTTTTTATATTTGTGTTTGCTGTAGTGAATTGTGTGAATAATTATAAAGTGCTTGATTTTTTTATGGATAGGAATAACATTCCATATAAAGACAAAAAAATTACAGCATTTTTCCGTCTATTTGTAATTTAATGTAATTTTTCATCCAAACGCAATTCTGTCGTCCCTCGGAGAAACAGCACTTTCTCAAATTTAAAAATTTCACGATCAAACTGTAACTTGCTGGGTAGTACAAAAACTAAACAAAACCAATAAAGCATTTTTAGCTCTTAAACTTGTCTTCCACACGATATTTATCAGTCTGTCTGTACCTTCACCCCCCTGCCTTAGGGCCATCAAACACCTCCCTCGTAATCAGTAAGGGCGACCGCACACTATTCTAAACCTTAATTCAGGTGCTACCGCAGCGTTAAGTCTACAGCCTGCGGGATTAGAAACCCACGCAGTGTGATCGCGGCTTTACCCTTTGCGTACTTAAAGGTCGCATTTGGTGGAAAGTGTTCACAATATATCAGTTTATTTTTACAGTTTACAAATTTAGTTTATCATTTGATACTGATATTTTAGTTTATTTAATTTATAAATAAGGATCTCTTTTATACTGTATTGGGTAAGTTGCTACACCCATTGGGTAAAATTGTATTGATACCAATCTACTGACATGCAATGTACCATCTCTCATGTAAACATACAATTTATGGCAAATAAATAAAAGGAATGAATTAATGAATAGTGTCTGAGAATCATGGAAATATTACGTAATACGACAATAGAAACACACAATGCAAAACGGCGTTTCTGTGAAGCTATTTAAAAAAAAACGACTGCATACAATCTTTTGATATACCCGTGTCACTCTATCTCTTAGGCCCGGTTCCTATATCCACGAAACGCCTCGTTTTGCCTACGGACGGTTGATTTTTGACATTTGTTCCATAGAGAATCTGTCAAATTTTAACCGTCCGTAGGCAAAACGAGGCGTTACGTGGATATAGGAACCGGCCCTTAATAGACAAGAAATCTGCATAATTTGGCCACTAGGAGCGCTGCAATCGCTTGACCCAAACCATCTGTCAATTACATAGAGAAATATTTGTTGTTATTGGTTTTACTTAAATTATTAAAAAATGCCGCGCTGTGCAGTTCCAGGATGCAATGAAAACGGACGACACGTATTTCCGAAAAACTTGGTATGTACCTGGGGCAGGTATAATTGCATTGGGATGACTTCATTTTCATCTTAAATAACTGAACCAAAATTAAAATTGCGGTCAATATTTAACAATTTTAAACAAATCTACTTGAAATTTTCAACAAAAAAAACCCGTAAAAATTTGACAGCTGCAGTGTTTGGGTTTTCGTTTGGGTCAAGCGTTTGCAGCGCCATCTAAGTCGAGCTTTGCGTATTCTTGTCCATTATAATGACATTAGGACACTCCCCGTTGAAAAAGGTCTGTACTAATTAAATGTATCAGAATTTCATTTATTTATTTTTGTTTACATTCAACCTGCAAAATATAAAACGGTTGCAAAGTTAAAATGCTTCAAACACCATCAAATTACATTCCAGTACTTTGTCATGAAAGCATCCATTACCACCTCACAAGCTAAAACCTGCAGAGCTTTCCAAAGAAATATACCCACATTACATACACTCAAAAAACATAACCCTCCTTCTGACGCAGTCGGGTAAAACACAAGAACTAATATAAACTACCTAATACAAATGTAGTTAGATTTTGCAATTTCCAATTTTCCATGAAAGCTTGCATTAAATCGGCATCCAATATTCCATTATTATACTCGTATAAAATTACGTACGTACGTTAGTAACATTCATTGAATTCCAGTTTCATATTTTAATTATGTTACGATTGGGAAATATTAAATATCGTCAAATTATTGCCTGATGATAGTACTGTACTGATTTTATGTAAATGATACTCAGTCTGGTACGGACCAGTGGTGTTCACTGTTAATATTAAAGCATAATATTTTTCACCTCACTGGCTCGAAACTGGTAGGTTTGCAGCTTGATATCCGAGCGCAAAAGTTGTTTTTATCCGCTAGCGTGGAAAGTGTTTTTGAAATTCGAACGACGCATGACGCCACTGTCACAATAAAAAAACAACGATACGTTCTGAAACGCAATTCGTCGTGAGAGTTTTATTAAAATAAAGGTTCAATTTACTTAATATCATCATTAATAAAATTATAATAATAATACACCGTTTCAGATGTATTTCATTATTTCACTATGTTTTATCACAAAAAATACTTAAATATGTGTATATTTTACATGTATTCAATGAATAATTGAATCTTGAAGTACGAGTAGGAGTGATTTGGAACGCAACCTCCGGAAAAAAAAAACCATTAAAAAAAAAAGTTTTAGATTGCTGGTTTTGTAATTTAGAAAACCTATACGAAGTAATAAAGAAAATATAAGCGATTCTAGCGATGAAGATACGAATTTAACTCCTCCAGAGTTAGCACAAACTGTACGTGACGCCGAACTAAGTCTTCTTCCCGAAAAATCGCGCGTGAGGTGAAAAATTTTGTGTTGCGCTCAGCAGCAAAGTCGTTTGCTGTCTCGTGCCTTGAAACCCTCGTTACACTCAGGATTCTATATTTGAACCACTCGCTTCGCTCGTGGTTCAACCCTAGAATCCTTCGTTCACTCGGGTCTCAATCACGCACTCACAGCAAACAACAACTTTGCAGTCTTGCATAACAAATAACTATTAAACGATTGCACTCTTTTCATCTCTAAAAACGCATAGTTCCCGTGGGACCCCGATAGCCGATTTCCACACGCGTAAAGTCGCGGGCTAGTAATTAATAACGAATGAAATAAAAAGTTCATTTAATTCAAAATAATTCAGAGATGAAAAGAGTGCAATCCATTCTACTCTTGATTCCGAATAAACTGTTTAGGTTTCCAGTGGATTGTGTTACACGTTATAGGATGAGATAACCGGAAAAATATCGTGATAATATTCATGGTCTAAGAAAACAAGGTCTGCCGATCCGGGTGCCGTGTCTGTCACCGTTACGTCAAAGTCGAGTTGCCACTTTATTGCAATAAAACAAAATGAAGGAAATATTTGCTGCCGTCATAATGCAAAATAAATTATTTGCGCATCACAATTGTCATTTACTTGTTTAAGCACACAAAATGGGACAAGTTAAAAATAAATGAACGTAATAATTTAATGAAACACTCACAGGATACATGGGACTCGGGGATTATTTTAATACACCACTTGCAACACACAGCACTGCGAATGACGTTAGGGAGACACCCACACTGCTGTAGAATACCGGCCTGTCATACCCGGCGAAGTATATTATTGTATCATGATAATATTGGTAGCGTAACGTGTCCTATTTTTGCGGCGACCGTCTTAATCGTGCCATGTATCACGAAAAGGCGAGCATCGGCTGCTGGCCGCGCAATTTCGTGGTCGAACAGTAGATACTAGATATTCATTTTTCCTATATCCATATCAGTTACAAAATATTTTCGATCATGCAGATAAAAGGTCAAACAATCGCAGTCGCGTCAAAGCCAAACAACTTATAACTTCGACTTCGTAATAAGTTTCAACCCCACTTCGGAAAACTTTACAGGTGACACAAAAGCTCGCGAGGGATAAGACGCTTTCCCTTTTTGTGTACTTTTTTGTTCAGTTTTAATTCGAATTTCTTTCCACATGTGTGTCGGCTTATCTCGGGAGCTGTTTTCCATAATGATGTATGTTTGTATGTCGAACAGTACTAGATTCAGATTCAGATTTATTCAGTGCATACATGTAGTACATTCAGATGGTCATACAAATATATATCCTTTGACATGTTACCCGTGCAGGGTGTTGCATTGCATTACAGTAAATTAAATTAAAGTAATCTACTTCCAAAAACATGCATTATATGGTCACATAACATATTATTCATATTATTATTATCATTACATCAAATATCAATTATTATTCAATACATTACAAAATTACATTAGAATTAATAAAATCATTAATTAAAAATATAAAATAAAATAAATAATTCTAAGAATACCTAAAGGAATGTCAAATTATATTTAATTACATTACAATTTAAAATTAGTTTCGTTGAGGAATTCCTCCAGACTGTAGTAGCACTGGTGTGCTAGGTATAATTTAAGTTTCTGCGCGAATTTCACATTATTTTCCTCTGACTTTATATGATCTGGGATTCTATTATAATATTTTGCTGCAGCATAATTTGGGCTATTTCGAAACAATTTAGTACTTGCTTTATGTATGACCAGTTTATGCTTAAGGCGAGGATTTTTACATTGCTGAAAAATGTCAGGCTGGTTCCGCACTAATATTCCTAGCTCCAGAATATACAGGCACGGCAGGGTTAATATGTTGTGCTCTATGAAGTGGGGTCTACAGCTGTGAGGACACTGGATTCCTACAAGAATGCGTATGCATTTCTTTTGCATTACTAACGTGAGAACAGAATCATCATCATCATCATTTCAGCCGAAAGACGTCCACTGCTGGACAAAGGCCCCAAGGCGCGCCACTCAGACCGGTCCTGTGAAGCCAGAATTGCCTGTATCTAATTAAAAGAACATAGGGCATCTTTCATCCAGAAAATAGTAGGATCGTAAGAAAAAAATGCTATTTATAATTTCCCTCGCCCAAAAGTCCACTAATTACCGTGTAAGCTGAAAAATGTTTCTGCTGAGGTGTTTTCTTCGCGCTATGATAATTATAGGGATCTTCAAGAAGCGTGTGGATGGGCCCACAAAGGCCGGTCACGATTTCTTCAGATACAAGTGGCAAATCCCATACAAATTAGAAGAGGTAAAAACCTACACTAGATGTACCGGCTTGGGGCGCTGAAAATGCAAAGTTCAAAGTACTTTTAATTGAATAATTATGTTCCAAAATATAAACCATTATAAGTTAGCGGCGATTATGTTGGACACTAACTTCAGCCGTTTGTTGTTAAATTTCATTATCTTTGAGGAATAAAGTCGAGTTTTATTTACTTGTTTTAAGGTAAATTTGTTTGAAGAGCCGCCTTGTTTAAGTGGCTTAATGCTTTTGTACGATTACGAAGACTTCGTTTTTACCTGCACGCTTATTGCTTTGTTTATAGTAAAATTTGGTAAAATCCTTAAGTTTCACACAACTCAACGTGCTTTGACGTTGCCCTGTTCTTCCAACGCGGACCATGCTACTTACCCACAGACAGAATTCAATATATTTTTTTAATATTTGTTGTCTTCATAAGTCACAGCTGCAAATTTAAATTCAGAACGGCACTCCTGGCGTAATATCGCCCTGCGCGGCAAGCGGGATTAGCCGGTGTGATGCAGCCTTATTGCGCATAGACAAGCAATAGCTGGCTGGTTGTATTGTGGTGGTTATGAGTGTTTTTTAAATTTCGAAAGACAAAGAACAACAGACCGCGCAATGATTGAGTTACTAGAATGGAGTGTTGAAGTAAAGGAGCGCAATATTTATAGTTACAAAAGTAGACACCAAATCGGGTAGGTTGGGGGCGCTGCGGTCGCCACAAGTCACCTAGTTAGTTGACACTTGTCAAGCCACCTAGGCGGATAGTCTGCAGTAGCGCCTTCAGATGGCGCTGCTGAGGCGAAAACGCAGGTTGGGAGGAGAGTGTGTTTGTCCTAACTAGGTACTAACTTAACACTATAGGGTAGTAGTTTGAATTTGGTAGTTGTACATAAACGATAAAGTTTGTACCTAAACCTTCCCAGATTGTTTTAGAAAGTTTTAACGTATTTAGATCGAGACCCACGTCAATTGCAGCTCTAGCCGGTTTAATTACTCTATCCTTGTTTACTGTTTGCATTGTTTGATGAGCCTTTTACCTATATGCTCTAAATAGTACTAACATTTACTTTATCGGAAACAGAATTTTAGTGTATAAAGTGTAACATGTGAAATGAAAATTAGCAGGACATACTTTCACAATGAGCTAACCTGAGAAGTGGAGCGAACTAGATTTAAGCAACTAGATTTAAAGTTCAACTTGACGCGTGAGCGATCCTATAGGGAACTGGGAGATCCCTATTTAAGACTTCGAATATAGGCCCAGAATAGCCACGGAATCACCCGCCTGAATCTAGCCGGCGCACAACTCGCGCCCAACTCGCCATTGCCGTCATTTGTTTCATCCGGAGATGGAGAGTGGATCATTGGCCCGTGTACTGGTATGACACACATTTACGTCCTCACACGCACACAGACGTCCTCGCACGCAAATATTAACATTAATTCGAATTGTGTTCGAAATAGTGCTTTTATAGGCCGTGACCGCCGTGTGCCTGAAGGCACGCAGAAATATAACCGTGTAACTGTTTTGTGGGACACTTTTTCTAGTTCAAGTTTTTGTATTCTTTAATAAAATAAATAAATAATAATAAATAATTGAAGTTTCTTTGAATAAATAAATAAATAAATAAAAAATCCTACATAATATTCAAATTAATATTGGTAATTCATGTATAAAATATTAAATACCAGTTGTGCTTCGCGACTTCGTCTGCGTGGAATATAAAATTTCCGATAACTTTTCTTTCAGACATCCGATTTTAATCAAACATAACTTATATGTAGCTCCAAATGAAGCTCTACCTTTGAAAATTGCATTCAAATCGGGTCAGTAGTTCTGGAGATTAACTCTAACAAATAGACAGACAGGCATAGTTAGAAAGAGACAGAAAAATTACCCTTTTATTATAGTAAAGATAGAAAGATTGCAGATATGAATAGGAACAGTACTGAACGGATTTTGATAAAATTTACAACGTATTTTAATTTTTAACTATACACGAGGCAGGTACTGTGATTATTTATTCTCATACCCTATCAAAATCTGGTTTTCTGCGAGTAGATAACGTAGCAGCGCACTATATAGTGTTATTTGTAAAATGATTGCCTCCATATCGTTTATTTTTACGTCCAAATATCGTAAAAGCATTTCGGCACGTCATAAAAGCCAGTCTACGACATGGTGGCTCTTTCACTCCCTAACCGAGTGAGTGAGAGAGACAACCCTATGAAAAGTTCGTTACGTGAAAGCTGTTGTTAGACAATACAGTCGTTAACTGTGAAAATGCAGTGTCCAGGGAAATTCTAGTCAGGCTCTATGTGTTGAAAGTTACTTTGCAATTCATAGTTTTTTTTATTGTTTCCTGGTACTTATTTCAAGTTTCGTGACGAACTGTATTGTTTACATCTTGTACCGTTTACAGTTTTCATTTTAAGCCCGGGTCACACCAATTGCGTCTGCGGTGCGTCTTCTGGTAGTCTGTACTGTATAGCATTTGTTCTCTTAAGACCTGTCACACCGCCAGTGAGCCGTGCGGCAGCCGCGCAGCAGCCGCACAGCCTCACCGTGGTCTAAGAAAACAAGGTCTGCCGATCCGGGTGACGTGTCACCGTAACGTCAAAGTCGAGTTGCCACTTTATTGCAATGAAACCAAAATGAAGGAAATGTTTGCAATGTATAATGCAATAGTACATTACAGACCTAGGGTGGTGAATTCGTAAATTTTCCCCTCGGTTCGGGCCACAGAAACCTGCGATCTGGGGCTTTACGAATTACCGCCCGTGGTTTGTCAAAAGTTTTACGTCTTGCCTTGGCCAACGGCCAAGGGTGATGTAAAACAAATTATGTGCGCATTACAATTAACATTTACTTGTTTAAGCACACAAAATGGGACAAGTTAATAACGAACGAACGTAATAATTAAATGAAATACTCACAGGATACATGGGAGTTGGGGATTATTTTAATACATCCTTTGCAACACACAGCACTGCGAATGACGTAAGGGTGTCACCCACACTACTTTAAAATACCGGACTATCATACCTGGCGAAGTATATTATAAGCCAGACGTACGGCAGCACGGCTCGCCGGCGGTGTGACAGGTCTTACGAGAACTAATGCTATACAGTGCAGACGCGCCGCAGACGCAATCGGTGTGACAAGGGCTTTAGTGTCCAAAACACTACTTACCTGCCATCATTTACATAATTGTATCACACAATACCTAACATAGTTTTTTTGACATAACTACAATGGTTGAACGGAACGGATAACAGTTGAGTGACTGTATATTAAAAGAGTTTAAGTGAAATGCCTTAACTTAGCCTCGTCGCCCAAACTTTGCCTATACAATATTTTGGTAATATGTATATTTTACACAAATTCACTGTCGCCATATTATGATCCTTAAAAATTGGCTGCATGTTTGATTGCCAATAAAATAAACAGAGAAATCTTTACTTATTTTTTATCGTAATCAAAGATTGGTCTTCAGGCTAAGTTGGGACATTTTACGGTTCCTTTTTTTAAGATTTACATCGTCGGGTGAATAAAACATTAAAGAGCGTCTATGAACGCATAATGATTACCATGTTTTCTAAAATATCCCGATTTCAAGTGCTTCGTATTAAATCCTACGACTTATGAGTACTTCAGTCTCACACACTCTCCTTGTCCTTTGCCGCTTTCAAAGCTCCGGAACATATTTTACGGCCGAACTCCCTTGAAGAGGACGCGAAAAATAAAGATGGCGGCAAAAAGGGACAGTTCGTAAAGGTAATCCACCCCAGAGATGTAATTACTGTGACGTACCTAATTATTTTAAAGTCACGAAGTTGGCCGGTGCTCGGGAAAAATGTGGACTAGGGAGATGAAACCTCAATATTTGGGCACGTTTAAGGTGACGCATCGGTGAATTATGATTTTATTTCAGCCCATAAAAATCCCTTCGCGTATTCCATTCAAAATGTACCGCAACGTTAGTTCATCTTGAAAGGTTAGTTAATCCATATCACCTTTATTTCTGATATATGCGTCGTTATAAGTTAGTATTTGTAAGAAGGCAGGCCCCGGCTGGCTACATGAATATGAACAACTTTGTTGCATTTCAACATTGCAATGTTTCTGTTTCACAATAAACAACTTTTTAAGATTCCGCACCTGACATTGACATATAATAACATATGGACGAACAGTGCCTAACAGAATATGTCAAAATATATGGAGCAAACTGACATTAGAAAATACGTTCCAATATGATAATAACGCCTCTTTATATTATGTGTCAAGATAAATATTTTATACAAAAGTAAACCTAACACTATAAGACTAATGTGTCAAATTTACTGAGCGCCAAACGGGTGCCCGAACAACTCGGGCACCCGTTTTGATTTGACGGGCCATTTTTCTCCGGCTGATTGTGAATCCTTACTTATAGATCAATGGCACCTGAGAATGAAAAATACGGAACTCTCATCACTGGAGTGTTTAACTGTCTGTCCCTCTTAGTATAGCAGCCAATTTTCTCCTGTATTGATTGAGTTAAAATTTGTAAACACTTGTAAGTAAGTAACCAAAAGACAGACGTGTAAAGTTACCCATTTTTGGACGTAGTACCTACAAGCTCGAAGCAAACTAGTTAGTGTAGGCTTTATAACCAACCAATTCTTCTCTTTTTAATTTTCATTTACCAATGTTTGGAATAATAATCAAATTAGAGCCGTGAACTCTAGCCTGTACTAATACTTTCTGTGAAACCGACTCGCAAATTTCACCTCTTTGTTCAACTTTTATGCGGGCTTTATGAATTTTTGAGGAGGTCTTTAATGCATTTTTGACTAATTGAGTAAGGTGCTTGATTACTTTTGGGCAAGTTACTTTTTACGCGCTTTGAAATATTAATGTAATATTTGACCGAGCGTAGCGAGAACTACGAGTCTGGATCAAGCCTGTTAAAGGAAAGTAACAAGTTTCTAACCATTTAAAAGTATGAGATAGGAAAATTTGGGCTTTAAATAAATAGAAAAACTTGGTGGTCTATAAAGTCGGTTTAAGGACGATAATTTTTCATGATAACGTCACGCTTAGGCCGATCGTGCCTCTCTATCGCTTGTTCCGCGCTCTCGCTTGCACCGTAACGTTACTATTGCGTCATGTTTTTACGTGCGCGCATCCAGCGTTCATCGATTTATAAGACGTTATCACGTCAAAAATACAAATATGTAGTACCTAATGCGTCCCTACCTATTAGTATGACGCAATCAAAAATCTGCCAGTGATCCCTTGTATATTTGTTCTTTGCTAGTGTCTAAATATATTCAGTAATGTTGTTTTTTTTGGCACCGCCCCTAACCATTTTCTGCTTTGCCTAAAGGTTGACTGGTAGAGAATGCCTCAAGGCATTAAGTCCGCCTTTTGTACACTAAGTTTTCTTTATGTGCAATAAAGTTTAAATAAATAAATAAAAATACCCCTTGTTTTCGACTTGTTCAACTTTCCCCTAGGTCCCCCAACTCAATAAAATACGTACTATTTATTTATGTAGTTATTCATGCTGTAAATTGGTTTTGTAGAGTTGCAGAGAAACCAGTATTTGTAGGGTAGTCGAATGAAAGAGGACTGTAAACAGAGTCGGGATCAAAGCGTGACAATATTGACGCGTCTCGCTCGACCCGCGAATGGTAATTGAAAACTAAAGTTTATTGCAGTATATTATACTATTATACCTATTTCGTTTAAATATTGTTAATCAAGATTATTTCCAGGTTATTTAAAAACAAGTATCTATTTAAAAATTGCGGTGGATGCGAGTGGCACAAGACCGGTCTGAGTGGCGCGTCTTGGGGGAGGACTATGTCTAGCAGTGGACGTCTATCGGCTGAAATGATGATGATGATAATGATGATTAAAAAATACTCTTCCAATAGTAGGTATTTTGAGATTGCATCAAACATAAGTAATGATAGAGCACTTCAGCTGCCTTTATTTCAGACCCTATGACAGAAAAATCAAAAGAACGACTAATAAAACGTATTAGAATCATAGAATCATACAACGCGCACGAATAATATCAGAAATTCTCAGTCTGGTGCGTCTCAGTTGTTTGTTGTGGTGGTACTGTAACAAATGAATACAGAAGTCAACTATTATGACGTTTATGACGACTGCCGAACATGGCTGTTACAGCATCAAGCTGTTTGGACAAGCTCGCTCCAGTTCTGATTCCGCCAGCCAATCAGAAAAAAGCGATTGGACTGCAACATTCCATTAAGGCTTGACCGCGGGAGTTAATTAAGGTAGGCTGAGAGACGAGAGACGCTGAAAATACACTTTTAAAACTATTTACGTCCCGTCACGAGTTTGTTAGCCCTCTCTAAATAACAAATACTGCTACTACTAGGAAACAGGCTATTTTTTGACTACCAAACAAATCTTTAAAGAACATTATGTAGGTACCAAACTCTTGAAAGTAAACGTTGTTGTTTCCAGTCTTTTATAAAGCTTTAGAAATTAATCAATTTAATTTCAAAGCCGAAACCGTTTTAACCATGCTTTAATTGACATCTCGATTGCATGTATTCCTTGTCGGACAAAACATGAAAATCGTTTTTGGAATAAATTAAGCATTTAAAGTGCCTTCTTCTTTGCATTTTATTTATGTTTTCCGTACCTTTGTGCCGTCGGCTCTCGGCCTACCGCGGTTCTATTCACGACATGCAGTTGTTATGAGGCGGTTGTTTCTAGATGGCTTTCAGCGGTTGGAATATGACGGAGATTTGCTCTTCAGAAGCCTTTGTTTCATGCGGAAAATAGAAGGAAATGAGTGAACGAAACCCGATGTTTTTAACTTTAATAAGTTCTTGCAACATTAGTTTTTGTTGGTGACCTCAAGTCAAACCTACTCCAGCTAATACTAAGTTCTGTGAAGATATTGTGAACCCTCTCGTGATGAGAGGAGTCCTGTGGCCAGCAGTGGGACGCAAATAGGCTTTAATAGTAGTAGTACCTAGTAGAATGAAAATATTGTATATAAAAAAAATTTAAGCTAAGATTCATTAAGCTAATGTTCAATAAATTTTCTGAGAGAAAAGACGCAACTTAGCACCTCAGGGCGCCAGATATTATTCGCCATTTCTACGGCACATTGCCTTTGGAATGTCAAGTTGGCCTGCCGGTCTTTATGGCCTTGTCGGAGACCTATCTTGGCGTTGTAGGATCCTGGTGTACAGTCATGATACAATAATATACTTCGCCAGGTATGACAGTCCGTAAGGGTGTCACCCACACAACTACAAAATATGTTGTGTGGGTGACACCCTTACGTCATTCGCAGTGCTGTGTTGCAAGTGCTTAAGTGGTGTATTAAAATAATCCCCAACTCCCATGTATCCTGTGAGTGTTTCATTAAATTATTACGTTCATTCGTTGTTAACTTGTCCCATTTCGTGTGTTTAAACAAGTAAATGATAATTGTAATGCGCAAATAATTTATTTTGCATTAAGTATACATTGCAAATATTTCATTCATTTTTGTTTTATTGCAATAAAGTGGCAACTCGACTTTGACGTTACGGTGACTCGTCACCCGGATCGGCAGACCTTGTTTTCTTAGACCATGTTGTACAATCACATATACACGGTGAGCTTGAGTAACCCGAATAATTTTACCAGCAAATGCCTGAGGCCGTAAGGAATAAAAAATGTTAATAAAACCAGGTTGAAATATGTTTTTTAACTTTTCTTATTCCACACGACCCCAGTCGGAGTCAGCCAGAAATCGTATGGCATAAAAAAAATTTAAAAATCATATTTCAACCTGGTTTTATTAACATTTTTTATTCCTTACGGCGTCAGGTATACGCTGGTAAAATTGTTCGGGTTACTCAAGTTCACTGTGTATACAGGCGGTGTGCCACCTAAAGGCCACAATCGCTTGCACGAGTCTCTCGCTCAAAGATGGACGGGCGTAGATGTCTCCCTGCACAGTAGCTTAGTAGGTACAAGTGATTATTTCTTAACTGGTCAACCGCCAGTACATGTGACTGTATAAAGCTTTTTTTTATTCTTTTATTCTTTATTGAATTTATAAATTAACATTAGCAGTCTAGCTACACATGTTAATTATTCTACATAAAATAATGTGTTAGGTAGGTACTTATAATTAATGGAAGAAAACAATCACTGGATTGAACTGGAGGTGACGATTGTCTCCAAATGCCGGCTGGCTGGTGCGAGGAATCTATGTTCAGAGGTGCAGAATACGTCAAGCTCATCGTTGCTGGCCAAGATGTCATTGAGGAGCTTTAGTACGCTGTGCAGCGGCTGTGAGGGTACTTGGAGCGCCGCGTCTCTGCGGGCTCTACGTCTATAGTTCATGCAGCGTCAAATTCTGTGTCAAAATCTGTGTGTGTGTGTGTACATTTATAAATTCCTAGCTCTGCGTAGTGTTCTAATTTTGGCACAAATCGGCCCCAATAGTTACTCAAACGCCACCTCTTATAAACCATTCATACACTCTGTCAAGCCTCTAAAATAACCTTGAGAAGAACTCCGAAGTAACCTGAACGGTAACGAACGTTATCTAATTGTAATCTGAACAATACTCCTTTGTTAAGTAACTGTTACATTAGACTCTTATCGGACCAACTTTGGAACTATTTGGACTTTATTTAGATGATATCGTAAAAATTAATGACCCTACGTGTGTAGATAAATTTCTAATTGTGTATTTGAGTAAAGCTATTGAAATTAGGCGAATTTAGATGAAATTTTGTACAAGTACAGTTTCAAACATGCATTAAGACAAAGGATAATATTCGCGATCGCGGGTAAAAGCTAGTAAGCTTGTATATGTATCTATCAACAAAATTAGGAAGAAATCAAACCAAACTTTGAAACTTTAATGTAAATCACTAAATAGTATAAAATTAAGTCGCTTCTTGTGGTCTGTCCCCTATGTATGCTTAGATCTTTAAAACTACGCAACGGATTTTGATGGGGTTTTTTTTAATAAGTAGATAGAGTGATTCAAGAGGAAGGTTTTAGTATATGCTTAATTTGTTATAGGTAGTTTAAAACTCAATTCCCTCGGAAACGCTACAACCGAATTCCACGCAAACGAAGTCGCGGACAGAAGCTATTAGTTTAAGTATATAGGGACACGGAAATCGATTTCCTTTCATCCCATACGAGAGGTAACGCTTAAAGGAACATTAATAGTTATTTGTGCAACAAGAGAGCAAAATTGTTTTTTGCTTCGAGTGCCATGTTTGAGTCCTGAGCTAGCGAATGATTCTATAGTTGAATCACGAGCGTTCAGCGAGTGATTCTAGTTTAGAATCTTGAGCTAGCGAAGGACTCAAAGGCAGGAGAAGTAAAATAAATTGCTCTCGAGTAGCACATACAATTTTTCACCTCAGTAGCGAGAACACATAAAAGATATACTTGCAAAGAATACTTACATCACGAAAAATATAAATAACATTTATTCTTCACTCCCTTCACTCAAATTATTACTTGAATTTCATGTTTTAAAAGAATTACTTTAAAGTAAAGAAAGACATGATTTGACATGAGAGAATGGCGGCAATTTTCTAAACGTATGTTCTGAAACTAGTGTACAATGATAAATTTCGAATTTATTCGGTAATATTTGAAAACTTTTAGTTTACTATAAATTAAAACTTTAGTTTAAAATGATTACAAATAACATAATTATATGAAATATAAGTCATTTAAAAATTGTAAGATTTTCAGAAGTTAAATCAATGTATAATTTTAATGTCTAAAAATACGGCGGTATTATACTGATGCGTTGCGCGTATCCGAACGTTTCTAGTTCAGTTTTTTTTACGAAAATAGATTCGCAGTAAGACTTGCCTAGTATAATTCTACCTCTTTTCTTAAAGAAATGAAAAGAAGAAAGCGGATAAAATCCAGATAGTTTGAATTATTGGTATGAGAAGTAGTTACTAGTTAGATGCCGCAGTATGAAATGACCATTCGCATAATCAAATATAAAAAAAAAAGAAAAAGCGCGGGAACGATTTAACTGTGGCTGCAAGGCTTAGGCCTTTGCCTTTGCCTGATGGGATTGTCTGATGGGATAAAAGGATTTAAAAAAAACATATTAAAAAAATACTTTGTCTCACTGAGTGAAACAAACACGATTTTGCTCACTAATATCTGACAGCAAAGTCTACTTGTTCGAGCTGCTGAGGTGAAAAAGTTTTTAACACAGTTTAGTTAACCTACCTAAACCGAACCGAGCAACCACGTGAACACACTCAATAATTACATCCCTGTAAACGAGCTGCTGGAACCGTCCCAACTTATAATTGAAAATACGCAACCTGTTACAACTTTCAGTGTTTTCCCACGTGTTTAAACATGAAAATAGGTAACCTAAGTAACCTGCAAATCTGCTAAGGTTTTTTTTTGTGGAATTGGTTAGCTATTGAGCTCACAGGCCATATTATGATGGTATATAAGTGGTCACGATTCTGTTCTCTTATTGTTATTCGAGGTCGAGGAATGTAATATAATTTAACTAGCGAATTGCCCCGGCTTCACTCTTATAGTATAATAGAGCTGTCAATTATACGCATAAACTTTACTCATTTATTACCTACTCCCTCGCCGTCTTGTTTTGAAAATTCGTTCAGTAAGTAGTTTTTGAGTTTAGGTACCGCAAATAGACAGGGGACTTGGGAAAAAAGCCGTGGTGGCCTAGTGGTTTGACCTACCGCCTCTCATGCCGAGGGTCGGGGGTTCGATTCCGGCTCGCACCTGTAAGTTTACTTATGTGCGAAATTCAATTTGAATTTACCACTGAGCTTTTCGGTGAAGGAAAACATCGTGAGGAAACCTACACGCATCTGCGAAGTAATTCAAAGATGTGTGTGAAGTCCCCAATCCGCACTGGGCCGCGTGGGGACTATAGCCCAAACCCTCTCGTGATGAGAGGAGGCCTGTGCCCAGCAGTGGGATGCAGATAGGCTGTAGTAGTAGTAGTAAATTCAATTTGAATTTACCACTGAGCTTTTCGGTGAAGGAAAACATCGTGAGGAAACCTACACGCATCTGCGAAGTAATTCAAGGATGTGTCTGTGAAGTCCTCAATCCGCAGTGGGCCCGCGTGGGGACTATAGCCCAACCCTCTCGTGATGAGAGGAGGTCTGTTCCCAGCAGTGGGCTTAGTAAATAGGCTGTAGTAGTAGTAGACAGGGGACTTTGTTTTGTAATATGTAGCAACATTGATATAATGTAAGGCCAAAAGCTGGAGACATCGAATAAACAAAGGATGCCTGTTGCTAGCTACCACAGATTTGCAATCTCGCATTGTCACAATCGGAACATCTCTGGGGGGCTGCGGGAGTGCCGCGGAGGGCCCGCTTTGTCGCCAATTGAATCCAACCAGTTGTAATTTAATTAATACATGTAGTCGGGTCTGTTAGTAGCCTGATTTGAAGGTAAAACTGTTGGTCTTATTGAGGGCCACCATATTTTTGCTCACCCCAGACAAGGGCGAATTTAGGGAGGGGGGAGCACGCCCCAAGACGGCGGTATTTTTGATTATGATACTTTAAGTTTATTTCTAACAGTTATTGTTGATTTTTTTGCCAATCCGCCCCTCGTGTCCCTCCCCCCCCCCCCTCCCCGTGGCGTTGGAGACTACGTTCGAGGTGGTGATTGGGTGGCTGTATGGCCAAATGTCAATGTCAAATGTCCAATGACCAGCGTAAAATGGCCAATGGCTGCATTGGCCAATAACAGCGCTCCTAGCGAATTTTTCACTGGCGGTGATCTTCATTCGAAGTATTATTGTATTTCTTTTGAAACGCCGACGAGAAGAAGAGAGGTTTTGTGTTAGATTTAGATTATTCGCGTAAGTCACCTGTCATAATTTAGCCTTAAATGTGAAAAAACATTCCACATATCTACCTGATACCAAATATATTTTACATCACCCTTGGCCATAAAGTGAGATTTTCTGCCCGGTACGCGGAGAGAAAATCTCACTTCTTGGCCAAGGCAAGACGTAAAACTTTTGACAAACCACGGGCGGTAATTCGTAAAGCCCCAGATCGCATATTTATGGCCCTCACCTTCGGTTCGGGCCACAGAAACCTGCGATCTGGGACATTTACGAATTCACCACCCTAGGTCTGTAATGTACTATTAATTATAAGATACTAACTTTTCATTAGTAACTACGAAATGCTGTAATAAATTGAAATCGAGATTTGCCATTTAAATACTTAAAAACAAATGGAACATCTATAAATCGATACAGCGATTTGATGAATGACAATCGTTAATATCGGAGTCCATTTGGGTCGTAAAACAAGTATCGTAAATTTTTATGGTAAATACACAAAACACATCTACCTATTCAATGCAAATTGTCATTGCAGGGAAAGAAAGACCTCTGCGAAATCCCAACCTATATTTATTGAAATCCTTTTTGAGATCTATTGAAGTATGTTTTCTTGGAGGTGCTAGATCTACTCTAGGATATCTCTATTTTCTAACCTAAAGTTAAAAAAAATATACTCAAAAATTTCAATAAAGTAACTTCTACCAAAAATTAACCATTGAAATGTCAGATTATAAAAATGGAAGCGTAAAACGGAACGTATTTCGCGACAATGGCCGCGTATTGAATGAAAAGAGCATTGTGCAAACGTGGGTCGGCGAAACCACTTCGCTCGCGATGCGAGCTTTACTTAGCTCTAAACACAACTCAAGACATTTACTCAAAAATGTACCTATTGTACTTACCTCCTAGTCCGATAAAAATAAACAATTTTAGAAGTCACAACTTAAGTACTTCACTTAAGTAAGTAAGTAACACTATTGTACAGAATAAAACACACACAAGTACAATTTAACCTTAAGTTATGTTTGTTATTGTTATTCAACATAAAATAGATAGGAAGCTAGCTCCGAGAATGCTCTAAATAAGTTTATAACAAAGACGAAATCCTAATAAACGATTAAACACCAAGACATAATCCCAATACAAACCCTTTTCAGAGGTAAAACCGTCTTCGAACCAAAGCGCGTGTAAATACCCGGGGAGCAACAGCGTTCGGGGCCGACGCGAGCCGAAGAGCGGCGGAGACGGCCGAACCCGGCCGAAGCGGCCCGACATGAATGACGGGCTGCCACGTGTAACCCTACATACGTTCGGACGCTGCTGTAGGCTTTGTAGATCGTTTAAAGAGCTTATACGACCTTTCACGTACATTAACACAGTTTTCTCGACGCGTGGAATAAATTCATTCGTTTGTTTTTGTGATACTTTAATTGCTTTTCTCATGTTACCGAGCTGAAAATTCGCTATGATTTTTTTAAGCTGTATGATATCGTTAGTATTCAAAGTAAAATATGACCGACATAAGGAAAACCTATGAAAACACTTATCATTCACAAAATGGCGCGATTGAAACCATTAGTCATCACAAAATGGGCTCATAACATTTTTCATACGTCCCTTTGTACTAAGCCGTTCACCCTTTGTACCCAGTTTGCCCACTTTGTTTAAAGACGAAGATTACAATTTCCCCTGATTAAATGAATCCCTGGGCAGTAGGGTTTCCCCGGGGAATTTGCGGAGGACGTGCTCCAGATAAAAATACTTGAGACTTAGAGGAAATTGAATTTTTTAAATTGATTGTTTTGTTTCTCTATTAGTATGGTAAGATCATCTTGATCAATTGTGACTTGCTTGAAATGAACATAAACGTTATTAATCTACTGTGGGTTGTTTCAAACCCTCTGCTTTAGTTTCAGATCACGTAGGACCTTGTTATTAGTGAGCATTCGTTTACAGAAAACCCAATAACGAACAAAACAAAACAATAACGACTATCGGTGCGCTCTCGTTTGCTATGCTATACCGTAAACTTTGAGAATCCTCTCAGTAGACCAGTATCAACTGGATTAATCCGGTTTATCTGGTCCACATTCAGCGGCTGCGTACTGGCGGCGGCGATTAACGACTCGTACGTTACGCGGGCTCACCAGCCACACGTCGAATGTATATGTAGATCAAACAAACACCTGCACCACCTGCACCTACAAATGCACCTATTTCGTGTTAGAGACTAAAATATAACATGATTACCGAGTGTCCATCCACTGGTAGCTATCTGCGCGGGTTCGAGGCTTTTTACGCTTAGCTGAGGATTTTGTTAATCTAAAAGGTGAGTACTAAACAGCCCACGCCACGTCGAGAAAAACTTTCTTACTTATTTGTTTTCCACACATTATATTAAAACGGCACAGCCAAAAAATAAGAAGAATAATTCCCAGCGTTTTTATCAGCGCCTAAAAGCAAGGTCCACAGTAACTGGATGGTGACAATCGATCTCGCACAGCTGTGCGGTCGGCGCGAGCCCGGCGCGAAGCAACAGCCAGGCCGTTGCCTAGCAACCCCGGGCCTCGATTCTTGCCCTAGTTACCTGCAGCCTGCCATCTCGTAAGGTCAGAGGGTGGCGTTCATTACACGCTTTAAAACGACCTATAACTCCAACACGCGCGCTCTAACTCGATTCACAAACACGTGGTTATAAAGTTGAGTTTTGCTTTTTAATTTTTTGACTTGTGTCTTTTTGATTGAAAGGCTCGATTTTGTTTTTCCCGCTGTTTATTTCAGTGAATGTTATCTGAAGGAAGAAAGAACTGTCTGTGGTTATTAAGGCATCACCGCGAACGCCACCTGTTGCTTGGCTAGGACATTATGTAAGGTTAGAAGCTAAGCGTTTGCGTTTACTCAATGAATAAAATACTACAGAATACCTATCTTTGTAGCATTTTTGAGTCTATGTCGTTTTTGTTAAGTATCATTGTAGCACGTTGCTCGCAAGACTGATAGCCGCTGGGGTTAGAAAGTTCCCGAATGTCGGCCTCCTGATAAAGATTGCAGGGATACGGTGGATGCTAGTGGCAAACGACAAACCGATCTGAATGGCCAGTCTTGAGGGAAGGCTATGTCCAGTAGTGGACGTCTTTATCGGCTGATTAGATGACGGTGATGATGAGGTCAAAATATATTGGCATATCTTTGGACGTCTGAACTCCCGCTTCCTCCCGCAACTGTGGTATCATATCATTCTAACAAAAGTGGCTGCTATTCGAGAACTTTCTTAATGTAACTACGTACTCATGTTTATTCTTAGCATCTTGAAGATATTAAACACACTAAAAACGGGACTTAATCAAGTAAAAAAACTATGTATTTATATTTTACCTCCACGTTTCGGCCGCGATGCAGCGCGGCCGTGATCATGAAATGTCAAGATAAAATATAATAGTAGATTGTGTGACTAGGGAGCAAAATGGTATATTTTACCGCGGGTGACGGATTGAATCCAGAGCGACGCGAAAGATTCCAGAATAGAATCCCGAGTGGAGCGAGGGATTCTAACGTGGAATATTGAGCTAGCGAGGGATTCAAGCTACGTCACCCAAGGTTTAAATAATTTTGCTACTTTTCACTCTTCCTATGAGAAAACCAGTAGCAGCAGGGAACAAAATCTTACTTTGCTGCTCGCTGTTTGCGGGGTAGAAATGGAGTGGGAGCAAAATCGCACTTTGCTCCCTCTAAACGGGGAACAAAGTACTCCTTTTCGAATAGGAGGAGTGAAAATGGTTTTTTTACCCAATTTAGTCCCGTTTTTAGTGTGTTTAATGTATGTGTGTATCGCGAAAGTTTGAGACAATGCATCTTGAAGATGACGAAACATTTAAAATACTTACCTACCATTTTACATTCTCGTTACTTTCCATACTTATTAGGCACGTAGCCTATCAAGCTAAATTAAGATTGGTTTCTTCTTAATGACCTCTCACTCACACCATTACTTTTGTAGTAAATGTGAGCGAGACAGAACGAAGGGCTGTGCGGATACGATTGGCATTAGCGACAGGATCACCGCCAGTGCAATTTGAATACATTTGAATATACATGCTAATTCTAGATCTTCGTGGAATTCGTAAAAGAGGGTACACGTTCAGAAGGTAAGGCTTTGAGAAAGGAGAGATCATAAAGAGGATTGGGCCCTACAAAAACCACCGCTACAATATCACGGTCTATACAGCTGCTATAAGAAGAGGAGCAACCTCAATTCCTAATAGCTACTTTGATCAGAGTTCGGAAAAAATCTATGGATTCTACTACTACTAATACTACTACAGCCTATTTTGCGTCCCACTGCTGGGCACAGGCCTCCTCTCATCACGAGAGGGTTTGGGATATAGTCCCCACGTGGGCCCAGTTCGCATCGGGGACTTCACACACATCTTTGAATTACATCGCAAATGCGCGTAGGTTTCCTCACGATGTTTTCCTCCACCGAAAAGCTGAGTGGTAAATTCAAATTGAATTTCGCACATAAGTAAACTTAGAGGTGCGAGCCGGAATCGAACCCCGACCCTCGGCTTGAGAGGCGGTAAGTCGAACCACTAGGCCACCACGGCTTATTTTGGAATGCCAGCTGGAAATAACTCATCATATAAACCTAATTCTTTAAACAAATGAACCTTATGCGAGTATGAATAATTATGTATGAATTGATGTACAAAATGAATCTGAACCTTTCCAAAGGTATCGGTTTGAACCGAGCTTTAAAAGGGGGCTTTTAAAGGTCTGAGGGCCTTCAGACCCCCTTCAAATCAAGAGGGCTTTCATCAGTGAAGGGTCTCATGCAATTATTGGGTCCTAAATCCTCCGGCCTCCATCACGTGTATAATTTTATGTTATCATAAAATTGACATAATTGATGTTATTTTTTATGTACATGTAAAAACAGTAACCATAAACAGCAAATTTAAATTCAAATTCAATCATTTGTTCAGCAAATTGGCCACATAGGGGCACTTTTACACGTCAGAAAAAGAATTTACCAGCGCTTCCTAGACCCATTGCTTGAGAAGAAGCGCCGCAACAAACTCAAGCAGAAGGCCTTTTTTCAAAATTTACACATATGTAGTTACAAAAGTTACATTACATATATAAAATATACATATAGGTACGTACTAAAATTACATTGAAAGGATGTATAGTCCCTAACTTAAACTTAAATCTAAGATCTTAGAGATGTATAGTCTCCAAGGGTCCAGTTTTTTTTTTATGAAGATGGCCTCCATTGTCAAATAAATAAATAAGAAGATCCCATACAAAGCGACCCGATTTCATTGCGGTTGAGTGTATTATTATTTCATCTCATCAGACACCAAACTAAACTAAAAACTCTTTATTGAATACCACACAATAGATAAAAAGAACAAAACAAAAGATCATCAGGAGAACATGTTGTTAGGTACATATAGCAGGCGGTCTTATCTCTAGTGATGAGAAGAGGCCTAAACTGTGCCCAGCAGTGGGCCTTAAATAGGCTGCTCTGCTGTGGTGGTGGTGGTATAAATGAGCAATGTCGTCCTGACAACCTTATACTTAATATAAATATCCATATCCATATTCCATATCCATACTAACATTATAAATGCGAAAGTAACTCTGTCTGTCTGTTAACTCTTCACGCTTCAACCGCTGGACCGATTGAGATGAAATTTGGCATGGAGATAGTTAGGGTCCCGGGAAAGGACATTGACGAATTCCACGAGGGCGAAGTCGCGGGCAGAAGCTAGTAATGGAAATAACACGCGAGCTGATTTAAAGCATTGGATGAAAACATTGAGTTGAGGAGCCAGAATATAAAGTTTTTATTAACGGTGTCGTGGTTAGCTTTTAGGGTTGCCACTTGCATAAAATTGCATATTTCCAGCAGCTTATTTCCTCGTTCTTAGTGTCACTTAACTGTATCAACTTTTAATGACAATTGAAACATTAGTTTTATGGACTAAAATGATTGTAAAGACCTAAAAATGTAGCCAAACAAATCCTTTTTATTTTAAAATTTTAAAATAATAAAAAAAACTTTAACCTTCGACAGCTTGCAAAGTCGGTGTCAAGTGAACCGACCCAAAGCTGACGACAATCTTATAGTGAACTCGACACCGACTTGGCAGGCTGTCGGATTTTGAAATCGGTTTATATATTTATTTATTTTTTTCATAAGTCAAATGGCACGAAGAAGTAAGTTACAAATTTTCAACATTTCTAGACCTTATATACGAGATAATCTCAACTTATCTAAGGCCTAAAGCTGTGATAAAGGTGTGTATGTGTGTTTGCGAGACCGCTGGGACCAGTACTGACGTGGGTGGAGTTTATCTCAACCTCATTCCCCTTATCCCTTTCTTTAGTTCGGGAATTCCCTGAGGTGTCATTTATCCTTATGTTGGTCATGTTCACCATAAATTACCGTGATACGCGATGGCGTATGGTTTTGAAGCCTTAACTTTATCAAATAATAGTCTTCATTTTATCTTATAATTCAGATTGATTATAATTTATTTGCAAACCCAAAACCTGTACGGAACTGTTCGGTTTTTTTTTAAATTGGGATATTTAACACAAGTTGACCTAGCCCAAAAATAAGAAAAGCTCCTACTATGGGTGCTAGACAACGATATAAATTCTTTAGATGATTTAACTAGTAATTACTGCACCGTTATGTTTTAAACAGGAATATATATATATATTAATACTGACATTACGTACTCAGTCTTAGCACCGCATTCTTGTTATTGTACCCAATTACCACTACCACCAGTACAAGCTTGAATATGTACAATTTACAGTTCAATTTTAACTTTTATTTGTATTTCTTTATTTATTTTATTTTATTTTATGGAGCCACTGAAAATCAGCGTCGAGGTCCCTGTGCCTCGACTTCACTGCTGAGTGGACTCTTTTTCGGTTAACTGTAACATTCCTTCCTCTTAGATCATAAGTTATAGCCTTAAGACTTATTGTTACAGTATCGAAAATAAAGATTTTCTATTCTATTCTAAATACTTATATAGAGAAATACATACATACATTAAATACTAAACATCCATGACTCGGGTACAAACATTCGGTACTCATCACACAAAGTTTGCCCCTAGCGGGAATAGAACCCGCGACCGCTGGATCAGTGGGCAGGGTCAACTGATTTTTATTTTATTACGTTAACTTAGAACAATTCATGTAAATCTTAATATTTAAAATTTTATTCTTTTTTTTTCAAAGTTTATCATTCGTATTAATTATAAGTAATTGGTAATTTATCTTATTACGCTTGGGTATATTTACGTTATGTTTATTACCTTAAAAGACAAGCTGTCGAACTCTAATTTAATAAGGACCTGGCGGCGACCGAGCTTTTCTCGGGTGAAACTGGCTAAAACCTATAAAAAAACTATAAAAAATTATTATTTAAAAAATTATTAAAAATTTATAGTTTTCTCAGATGAGACCTAGGTGAATCGATTTGTCGCCTTCGTAAAGCCCCATATTCCAAATTTCGTCCAAATCGTTAAAGCAGTTTCTGAAATCGCTTGGATAAATAAATAGATAAATATACAAGACTAGTTGACCCGGTGAACTTCGTATCACCCGGAGGCGATTCTCATACTAAGTTATTATTCTTTTTTTAGCTGTTATCTTACATTTTCCCTGTCTTACAAACCTTCCAACAACAAGCCAAGGCCGCAAGGGAATAAAACAAAAAAGAATCAGCCAAATCGGTCCAGCAGTTCTCGAGCCTTAGTCAAACTAACACACGGCAATTCATTTATATATGTATATGTATAAGATTAGCGCGTTTAAAGTATAAGATAACTATTTTCATATTATTATATTTGCGCTCTCGGTAACCCTAGGAGATCCTAGACCGAGAGTCGACAGTTCGACGAGTTTGAATCACAGCATACTTAGCATTCCTCGTAAAACCCTAGTTTCGTAATGGAGTTTCTCTCGTTTTTACTTGAAAATTTAATACAGGGACTTCATTACAAACTAAATATACGTATCTACCGCGTTCACAGTAACTCTCGAAATTCCATACAATTTGACTGAGGACACACAAACTCGGTCGAAAGTTTGAAAAGTCCTAAGATGTTGAATTTTGTGGGTTTTTAGTCAATTTCTACCACAACTTTTTAGATTTGATTTCAGGCTGGTGATTAATACGACTGACGAGGGTGGGGGTGGAGGTGAAAAGAAAAAGGGGGTTGATTAATTATTATTTTTACTCTAGCGATCATGCTACGGTGCACAAAAGCTTTTGAAGTAGGCTTTTATAACTTTAAAATTTAATATTTACAAATGGAAATGGTTGGGTGTGTACCTTGTCTTTTTAACGTAGACCTTTTCATAAAATATGCAGCTTATTTTATTTTTTATTTACTTCAGAAGTTTACAGTTGAGTTGACAAATTGGATTGTGAAAGGTGCTTTGATTAGAGCTTTATGCATTACCACCCGAAGCAACCGATCCTTTCTGAAATCGGGATGAAAAGTAATTAAAACAGGTAAGCGTAGTAAATATTGATACTTATTTACACAGTAAAACTGTGGCGTTTGTGTTATTGATGGATATTCATACCAATTTTCACATAAACATTTTTTGTTAAGGTAGAGACTCTGTGAAATTACAATAACTTTGAACTGATTTGAAAGTAGAATAACAATTTTTATTAGTCATGACCAGAGTTTCCAAATACACAAATATACCTTTTGAAGACGAATGACAACTCCGCAACACAATCCCTGACATAAATAGAGACATTGTTTCAAAGTTATAACCTTTTTATACAGCCAGCTCTTATGGAATTCGAATTTGGAAACGGATTCAATCCAACGAGCGACGCGTGAACGCAACGGTTAATGGCCAGTGACATTTTATAGAGGGGAAAGCGGTTCGAATTTTAAATCGAACACTGACACTTTTGCTGTAGTTTTCGAATGGAATAAAAAAATGCCACTGTTCCAATTTTAATCATTTGTTTACTGTTAAAATAAAGAAGAAGTTATTTTGCATACAAATCACTTTTAACCTGTATGATAAAAACTTAAGTTATCTATGTACTCAAGCCGTAACTATTACATTGTCCACAGGAAAACTCCCTGTTTTCACGTTCTGTATATGACCCATATCGACTAGACAGACCCAATAGATAGGTTAGGTACAGTAAGCTTTGTAAACTTGAACAATCGTATTTACAGAATAAGTTTTCAGTCCACTTATTATTAAATTTATTATCTAAGTAATTTTTTTTTCTCTAACCGACACGTTAAATAAAAAACTTGGAAAAGAAATCCAATCTCCTCGCCGAGTTAACTTACATGGAACCTTACAAATTCCAAATAACTAGAGTTTCACCAACCAGTGATTTTAGCTCGTAGACGCTGTACGCCGTAGCAGTTAAACTGCGATATAAAATCCCGAGTGCTACGAACGAGAGGGAGGCACATACGTTTTCAACGGGTGCGAGGGGGATGGGAGATATAAATGGTTGCATTTTTGTCGTAGCGCTCGCTAAGCCGCTACGGCATTGTGTAGTTCCTAATACGCGGTGCAATTGTGTTCGGGTTTATATTTGAAACGAAGGTAAACCGGACGAACGAGAACCAAAAAGTAATAACACCTGGTAATTCAATACACGGTTATGGACTTTATTATAAGAGACGTACGGATAACAATAGAAGTTCACGGTTTTATAAAACGGTTTGTTTAACTCTGTAGTACTTTAAAAATAATACAGGCCAGTTATATCTAGTTTTGGTTTTAAGCACAATGTTCAAGACTTGCTCGAGGAACAAATTGAAAAGAAATACAATCTTCCAACCAGAAGAACTCGATATTCTCTAACAGGGCAGAAATCGGTTTTATATTACAGCGCTATCGCGTAGCTTTTTTTCAGTTTGTTACCTACTCGAATTTTATCATATTTTCTACCGATAAACGTACCGGTTGCTAGAACAAAGGCCAGAGACAAAACGGTTTCATTTCCCTTCAACAAGGATCAACACTGTCGCCATTCTCTCAGTTGCCATTTTACTCGAATATTCCAGAATTTCGTAAAATGAAATTCGATTTGGCACATTATGAAGCGAATCACGTCAACGCTTATTTTTCACGTGGCGAAACAATTTGCGCCCTTTTTAGGAAAAAAGGGGAAAATATTATAACGTATAATATAAAACTCTTCCGTTACCAACTGACTGATGACAACGCACAGCCGAAACTACTGGTCGTACAGAGCTGAAATTTGGCATGTAGGTTTCTTGGAGAGTGTAGGCAAACACTAAGTGATTATTTGACGAAATTCCCACGGGAACAGGAAGGAACGGGATTTTACATGTAAATGTTTTTTTGCGCAAACGAAGTTGCGGACAAACACTAGTAAAACGTTTATCGTAGATATAACGGAAATTAATGTGTATTAAAAACTAAAACGTAATCTCATTGCGTTATCCAAAAGAAAAAACCAATGGTTGATCGATCAACGCACAGCCGTAACTAGTGGTCGTAGAAAGCTACAATTTGGCATGAAGGCTCCTTGAGGAGTGTAGGGGAGCACTAAAAGAAGATTTACCGAAACCGAAGATAGCTAGTAAACCTATAACAGTGTCAAATTATCTAAAAGTATACATTACACGGTAACAGCATTTAGGTATTATATATGTACTACCTTTCGGGGTGCCAGAAAGGTGGGCTCATATTGCTACGCAGTGGGTGCCACAGAACGCTCAGCGACGGCGCGGCAGGCCCAGGCGGAGGTGGCGGGACGACCTGGACACGTTCAACAACAACTGGCCTACAATGGCCGAGGATAGGGGGAGTTGGAAGGTCACGGGAGAGGCCTTTGCCCAGCAGTGGGACATTCAAATAGGCTAGTAAAAAATATATATATATGTAGTAGCTTCAGCCCGTGATTTCGTCCGCGTGGAATTCGGTAACAGCATTTCCGCGGGAACTATGCACTTTTCCGGGATAAAAAGTAGCCTACCAGTTATAAACTACCCTCATACCAAATTTTGTTGCAATCCGTCCAGTAGTTTTACATATGTACAGTTTTTTTTTCTTTTCTAAAAATCGTTATTTTGTGTTCAGTATCGTTTATAGAGTCCCTTCGACTTGATAGTTTCTTTTAATTTTCAAGTTTCAGACGCGACTTCTTGTACAGACTTATTATTAGTATAGATTACCTGTTGTTCGCAATTTTTCTAGTGTAAAACTAGATATTTTTCAACCGAGTACAGTCAAGGGTATAAATATGTATACACCTTTAAACCTTAACACAACGGAACAGGATGCAAAAGTGTACACATATTAATGCCCTTGACTGTACATAACTATTTTTCTGAATGAATGGCTTTGTGGATATTGTTTCACTTAAACTGTACGTCTAACGTCTATTTTAAATTGCGTACGAATTAGTACATGCGCCTAATATATTTCTTATTCAAATAGAACGACGATAAAATCCATCAAGAAAACCGCGAAATATAATCTCAAAATAACGGAACAAGGGAAAGGAACGCCCTTTGTTCCAAAATCAAAACCCAAGTAACGTCAATCTCTGTCGAATGGGCGACAATGAACAAACGCGCTATTGTGTACCGCTCAAGGTGCAAATTCAAATGACTTGATGTTTCTTTTTCCAAAATACCGACCGTCGGGCATAGATGTTGTTTTTTTTTTAATTGTGAGATGGAGTTTTAAAAAGGTTTTAACGCTCAGAAAACAGCTCTTCCATAAAAATGGTAGAGCTGTTATGGTATAGTAGAGTATTGTTCTCAATACTTACGAGTTTGTATTTAAGTATAACGCTGTTCATAGTATAAACATGTAATGTATGTTACAGATTTATAGTAAACTAGCTTCTGTCCGCGACTTCGCCCGCGTGGAATTTGGTTATTGCGTTCCCGCGGGAACTTTGCGTTTTTCCGGGATAAAAAGTAGCCTATGTCCTTTCTCGGGACCCCAACTAAATCTTCATGAAAAATTTCATCTCAATCGGTCGAACGGTTGAAGCGTGAAGAGGTAACAGACAGACAGACAGAGTTTCTTTCGCATTTATAATAATTACTAGCTTCTGCCCGCGACTTCGCCCGCGTGGAATTCGGTTATCGCGTTCCCGCGGGAACTACGCGTTTCGGGACGGCTTTTCGGGACCCCAACTATCTCCATGCCAGATTTCATCTCAATCGGTCCAGTGGTTAAAGCGTGAAGAGGTAACAGACAGACAGACAGATAGACAGACAGAGTTACTTTCGCATTTATAATATTAGTATGGATTAAATATGGATATGGATCTACTTACCTACTGGAGATTCTATGATAATTCGTATAGATGGAGAGAATACATAGAAGTACGAAGACTACCTGATACAATATTTTATCGAAATTAAAAGTTTCGCACATCTATTTACCTATTTAATACATTATTCTAACAACCGCTTAGTAAAATGTTACCCTGAAGTCTCAAAGGAATAGCCACTTCTGTTATAACTTACAACAAACCGACCACTTACATTAACAACTGCCCGTTCTCACTTCCATAGCGCATCAAGAAAACAGATAGTCGTCATTAATAACGGGCATGAGCGATGGCGGGAGTTCTCCATGCAGCGCCAATTGTGCGTGTTATAGCGCTTTTTCATATCTCACCGTTTTGCGGTAATGTGGCGTCGCTGCCTGTTTATGTGTTTGTAATTGGAGCTTTTCCTTAGGGCATTGTGTAATTCATCGCCGTGAATTATTTTTATGTTTTCCCACTTCTTTTCTTTTTCGGCTTAACGTTATAACTCAATATTTTACAAAAGCGGTTAGGTGTTATGGTTTCAATTGTGAATAGTGATGCCTGTTTTGTGCAAAATATGTAAAAAAGAACCAGACACTGCTGAAGAGGACTCAGATTTTAGAAAAAAAAAAAAAATATTTTTGCAGCCTCCATTGTGTCTTTTATGTATGAAGACCCTTCAATGTGTGTAGTGAATAAGTTGTTACTTAGTCTTCTTCTTTTTTAGGATGCAATTATTACTTATCGTTGCCATCAGCTACATATATAATTATATGGAAGTAAAGAAGGTGATCATAAATATCTTAACACAACTTTACTGTCAGGACGTTCAATTATTTATTATCACCCTTGTTCGCTCACATGTATCTAACGGCGATTGTACACAAGAAAAATAATGCCTATAGTTCAGGAGTGCATCGTAGTCCCGATTCCCGGTCGATACGCGGTATCGTCTGACAGATAACGCTAAATTCCACCGCTATTCAGGGACTCATTAACCGATCTGCTTTATTAAGCGTGACGCACCAGGTCAGTGAGCAATCGGGTCACTTTTTACACATAAAATACGAATCATATCGAAGGCCGTCTAATTTCGGAGCAACAACACCCAGGGAAGGAAAATTTGAAAGGATCGGAATAAATCATCGTTACACATCTTTGAAAATCTTTTTAAATTAGAGACTTGTTTACACTTTCTTGGTTATCCTTTTAATGGACTCATTAAGAACAGATTGTCTATACGCTCCATTTATTCTTGTTTATAATTACTTCGACCTTAATTAATTTTAATTTGACTGCTCTCGACATGACTTCAGGATTCTATCGCAAACCCAGTTCCTGTTAACTCGTTTTCTAAACGCAGACAATACAAAGTTGAAACGCTTTATGCGTCCACGTTTCTAAGAACGTCGCTTTGCCCGCCGTCCGCAGCTGTTCTGTTGCGAAATGCACAATCTGTAACTGTTGTATTCTATACCTGACAGTTTTCTGTACGCCGTACAATGTCACAGCACACATACACTCACAATGTTTCATTTCATTTGTTTATCATATATGTAGAGTAAAAATATTTAAACATTAGGTAAGGTGTTTCCGTCGCGCTAGACACATGGGAATCTTCAAGAAGCGAGTGAATAGAGCCGGCAACGCATTGGCAACTCCTCTGGTGTTGCACTTGTCCATGGGCGACGATGACTACCTCCCATCAAGTAGCTCGTCTGCTCGTTTGCCCCCCTATAGTATAAAAAAAATGTATGGAGATTTATCCCTTTTTATCCCAGAAAAACGTATAGTTCCCGGGAGAACATAGCCGAATTCCACGCGGATGAAGCCACGTGCAGAAGCTAGTATCAAGATAAATAAGACCGTTATATAAGAGCCTCGAGCTGGCCTGTGACATACTGTAGCCTGTTACGAACAACATCGAAGCTATTAAAATAACAATACGTAATCTTGTTTCTGAGCGAACCCCTCTCAAAGTGACAGGCAACAGTGACGGCCTTTATAAGGCGTATTTTCACTGACCTAGAAAATACAGGAACATTTTATTTAAGCTAATATTCTAAAAACTCCAATGACAACTGACATATACAAGCAAGATGCACGTCCTCATTTCATCTTCTCTTATATATAAAAATGAATTGCCGTATGTTAGTCCAGTGCTGGACAATTTTGTCTGATTCTTTTTCGTTTTATTCCCCGTGATTCTGGGAAGGTTTATCTAAACCAAAATCCAAATCAAAAAAATCGCGATAAATCTAAAGGAACCGATAAAAAAGAAAATAACTGTATAGAAATCGCCTACGGGTACTACAAAGCTCACTGAGTCGACTAGTCTACAACTTCCAGTCACTAAAAGTTAAGTTCTTACATAGAAATACCTAACCAAAGATAAAGTTGAGAGAAGTATTTTTGAAATAAAAAAAATATTTTTGATATATTTAACATTTTATAGTTTTTAGATTCTGAAATGATCATAATGGTACGGATATTACTTACTAACGACGTAACGAACGTTCCACATATTTTTGTGATTTAGTTATGGTATAAGTACAACTATAATATATTCATAATGTTACTATAGAACGATAACAAGTATCGTTTATGAGCCATTATTAGCGCTAAACCTCGTACGATAGGTACCTAGTTACCTACCCATTTCTAAATCGAGCGTCCGTTCCCAAAGCCATTGAGCACCAATGATCCAGGGAGGAAAACTGGAGCTTATCCGAAAAAAGCGAGGCTCCGTGATTGTCCGAGCACCGTGATCGAGGCGAGGGTCGGAACCAACGCACGCTTACGTCGGCTTTAGTATACTCAATTAGGAAAATACGTATGAGAAATTGTGAAACAAGGTTTTTCAGTGCTTAATTGTAATTCTTTTATTATTATTAATTTATTTAAGAATACAAAAAAAAATACTACAAAAGAATTAAGTACCTAGTTATCTCTTTCGTTATTATGTAAATAAAGTAAAAATATTGGGCTGCATCTAAATACTTCAAAAACTAAACTTGCTACAAATAGAGACAAAATTCCTATATCACTTTCCCAGACACCACTAGAGTACGTAGACAACTACATATACCTTGGAAAACAAATATCATTTAAAAACTCAAGACACATTGACGAGGTAGAAAGAAGAATAAATATCAGTTGGAAGAAATTCTGGAGTCACAAAAAAATTTTCAAATCAAAAATACCGCTACAATTAAAGAAAAAAGTTTTGGATTCCTGCATACTGCCCAGTTTAACGTACGCCTCCCAGACTTGGATCTTTAATAATAAGATAAAAAGTAAAATACAAACATGCCAACGCTCAATGGAAAGAAGCATTTTAAATCTAAAAATTAGCGACCGACAAAAATGTACAGATATTAGAGGTAAGACCAAGGTAATAGATGCTCTACACCACTCCCAAAAACTGAAGTGGAGGTGGGCAGGACATCTGGCGAGGGCACCAGATGACAGATGGGCAAAACGAACGACCATATGGCCAGGACCGAGTTGCCACAGAAACAGGGGGCGCCCTCGAGAGCGATGGCTTGACGATATTCAAAATATCGCTGGACATAACTGGAAGAGAAAAGCAGAAGACAGAAAAGTATGGAGACAACTGGAGGAGGCCTATACCCGAAAGGGACCTTAGCTTAAGTAAAAGTTTTTTTCACTTAAAATTCTATAGTCTAATTATTTTGTAAAGTTAAGGAAATAAAGGCTTATTATTATTATTTATCTCTTTCGTTACAACTTTACTGTAAGTAGGTATTTAGGTATATATATGTTTACATACTAGAAAAACGTACAAGTTCGTTAGCATTGCTGATTGAAAATAAAATAGGGTGGCTTTAGCAAACTACCCTACTTTTTCCCCAGATATCTACTAATAATCGAGTGATCATCAAACTTTAAGACTGACCTGTTATGCCTATCCCAACGATACTGTGGAATATCTGACAGCCCTGATCAATTATGTACCTATATGGTTTGGGCAGCCCTGGCAGATGGCGCATCGATACAGCGGACTAAATATCTGTCTGCGCCGATGGATTTCATCCTTATCTCTACACACTTAAAATTCAAAATACGTGCATTGTGTATCTAATGCGGTCTCCCTGTGAGAGGTAAATGTTCCTTGACAAGATTAATGAATCTCAACGCTGTTGGGACGGCTGTAGGGTTCAATATCCATCGCCCTCAGCCAAGTTTCAGGGATGTCCGCACGCATTGTGGTTTTGTCAGTGGTTAATGGGCAGCCATTTTGCAAAATTCTGTGCTAAGCTGTGGACCATTAGGGAAGGTCTTGATGAATAAATCTATTGGACTTTTATTTCTTGAACAAAATAGCAGAAACAATTTAATAAAACAATAAGAAACGCTATAATATCCCAGTGAAACTAAAGTACCTGAGTGACCGAGCTTTGCTCGGGTGAAAATAGCTCAAAACTAGTTTTCTCAGATATGGTCTCATATCTGAGAAAACAGCAGAGAAAAACTCCAAGTCAAATCCTCAGACCAAATGTTCAGTCCAAATTGTTATGGCCGTTTCTGAGATATTCGGAATAAATACACATAATAAAAGATTAGCGCATTTAAAATATGAGTATTTAAATTTGATTAATCAGCCAGTGTATTTTAAAGCCGTGGTGGCCTAGTGGTTTGACCTGCCGCCTCTCATGCAGAGGGTCGCGGGTTCAAATCCGGCTCGCACCTCTGAAATTATTTATGTGCGAAATTCAATTTGAATTTACCACTGAGCTTTTCGGTGAAGGAAAACATCGTGAGGAAACCTGCACGCATCTGAGAAGTAATTCAAGGATGTGTGTGAAGTCCCCAATCCGCACTGGGCCCGCGTGGGGACTATAGCCCAACCCTCTCGTTATGAGAGGAGGCCTGTGCCCAGCAGTGGGCCGTAAATAGGCTGTTGTAGTAGTATTTTAAAGAAAGTGGAAAGTAAAGTACATATATAAAAAATAATTTATAGCAAAACGATTCAAAACGCAGTAATTCGGACGCTCGCAAATTTCCCCTTAATTACGAACTTCTAGTATATCCCAAACATTGCCAAGGAATAAAGTATACAAAATTCCAAACTTCAAAGGTATTTTACAAGAATTTAATATAATGATAACGCACATAATTATCTTGGGAAACAAATTTAACTTCCATAATGAAATTGAGTGCTTAACAAAGAGCGCGTCTCATACTGCCATACATCAGCGGGGGTATTAAGACTGTCCTGAACCGACAAATTTTGCAATTAATTCGCGAAAGAGTGGTTGATGAATGAGTTGGAGGTACTTGGTGACGTCGGGAGGCACTCGGTGTGTAGTCGGAGCCGTTCGGGCCTGTTCGGCGTAGTTTGTCCCATGATAGGTGTTAAAAACGCGATGTAAAACAGCTTGTATTATTCCTAAGCGGTATTTCTTAAATATATGCTTATAAGTACATGGTGGGTCGTATCCTATAGCAAATAATTTACCCACAGTATCAGCTATTATTATAGGTGAAAAATTTTGTGTTGCGCTCAGCAGCAAAGTCGTTTGCTGTCTCGTGCCTTGAAACCCTCGTTACACTCAGGATTCTATATTTGAACCACTCGCTTCGCTCGTGGTTCAACCCTAGAATCCTTCGTTCACTCGGGTCTCAATCACGCACTCACAGCAAACAACAACTTTGCAGCCTTGCATAACAAATAACTATTTCACCTCACTGGCTCGAAAGTGGTCGTTTTGCAGCTTGATATCCGAGCGCAAAAGTTGTTTTTATCGGCTAGCGTGGAAAGTGTTTTTGAAATTCGAACGACGCATGAAGCCACTGTCACAATAAAAAAACAACGATACGGTCTGAAACGCAATTCGTCGTGAGAGTTTTATTAAAATAAAGGTTCAATTTACTTAATATCATCATTAATAAAATTATATTATTAATACACCGTTTCAGATGTATTTCATTATTTCACTATGTTTTATCACAAAAATACTTAAATATGTGTATATTTTAACCGTATTCAATGAATAATTGAATCTTGAAGTACGAGTAGGAGTGATTTGGAACGCAACCTCCGGAAAAAAAAAACATGAAAAAAAATCAAAAAAGTTTTAGATTGCTGGTTTTGTAATTTAGAATACCTATACGAAGTAATAAAGAAAATATGAGCGATTCTAGCGATGAAGATACGAATTTAACTCCTCCAGAGTTAGCACAAACTGTACGCGACGCCGAACTAAGTCTTCTTCCCGAAAAATCGCGCGTGAGGTGAAAAATTTTGTGTTGCGCTCAGCAGCAAAGTCGTTTGCTGTCTCGTACCTTGAAACCCTCGTTACACTCAGGATTCTATATTTGAACCACTCGCTTCGCTCGTGGTTCAACCCTAGAATCCTTCGTTCACTCGGGTCTCAATCACGCACTCACAGCAAACAACAACTTTGCAGCCTTGCATAACAAATAACTATTTTTTACCAACTCTACAAAGTTTAAAAACCTATTAAATATGCTTAGAATTAGTTAATCATTTGTTATAGGATCCGACCCACCATGTATATCAGATTACTTATCTAACACAGAACGCTAATAACTTAACCACTGTGTCGAAAACTCGAAACCTACTATAATTCTAGAAGCTCCTAGGGGTTGTACTCTACATGTACTTAAAAGACCTGAAAAATAACCCTCTAAATAAGGGTAAAATTTGTGGCTAGCTCTGAAACACCGATATTAACCCTGTTTTCGGTCGCATTGTAAACCAATATAAGTCCGATTCATTCAACAAATTTACTTGGTTAATCTAAGTGGTAACCCTAGCCTCTCCCGGTGACTTCGCTCGTAATTTGAGCGATTAGGCCGAACCGGAGTGCGGCTTTCTCACTTAAGACGAACATACAGGAACTGGGGAAGTGGTTTTTCGTCATTTATGTTAGTAGTGTATTGTGTCCGGCATAAAAGTGTGTCAAAATGGACGTCAGGAAACCCCAACACTTTTATAGCAATAGTGTACTTTTTGGCGATACTTTTGCGGAACTTAAAGTGGTATTCGTACCTTTACCGCTAACGAAGTATAATCTCCATATTTAAAATAAATACGAATATTTTGGCATCCTTTTTACATAACGCACACATTATAAATGTGTGCGTACCACCTTTAAATAAGTAACACGATTTTTTTAATGGATACATTTTAATTACTCGGACACGTTATAAGTACATATCTCCAACATCAAACTCATTTCAATATCAATAACAGAGTCACAAAACAAGAAAACTTAATCCACTTCAATTTTATTTGTTACATTTAAGAAGAAATTTCACGTAAGATAATCCAATAGTCTTTCAGATTCAAATCCCATTTTTTCCCGTCGCTTTATTATTAAATAACCGGCGTATAAAGATAATCTCGCGCGGATTGTGTCATCGCCTTTCTATTGGCGCGTGCGAGGCTGTATAACGGCATTATAAGAGTTGTATAAGAGCTGTATAAACGTTGTATAACGCTTATGTGGCGTGTAATTTGGTAGGATGCGGCTCGTAACCTGCAACTTTTTTGATATTTTAATGGTTATTATCCTATTCGGGTCGGATACAAATCCAAAAAATTAACGATCATAGAAATCGGTTCAAACATAAAACAAAGTCGTGTTAGTTACACCACTTACCTATAACTCTAGAACAGGTGTTCTAGAGTTATATAATAAGTGGTGTAACTAACACGACTTTGTTTTATTTATATTATAGAAGATTATTACGTTACACATGATATGTAACCTGTATCTAAATAAAACAGTTAGATTTATTTATTTATTTTAAAAAATATGATATTTTTGTTCTAAAAATAAATCGAGGTCCTCTCGAAAACAGCTTAGGTACTAATGGCATACTGTACGAATAATTATAGGTCGAAGTCTGAAGTTAATTTACAATATTGGGCTTTATTACAAGGATATAAAGTAAAATATTTTATACGTCTTTGAAGTTGACGGTACGTGTACAGTAAAAGGCTCACATTTGGGTAGGTTTCACATTCACCCTCGTTCCTTTATGGCATTGCGAACTTTATGCTAATAAGGTTTAGGTCGTCAATGGGGTTGCGACGAAACGTCACTCGGCTCATGTTTAAACCATGAATAAATGGGACCTACATATTTTTATTCAATTTGCGTGTTTTCTAATTGCCTTTTGATGTTTAGAAGAGGAAAAAGTACCCAATCAAGCTCTTTTATTATTTTTCTATTCAATCTCATTTTATTTATAATTTTTGTAAGATTTTTTCAAATACCATGTCCCACATCCAACATTTTAATGTTCTTGTAGCTTTTTTGTAAATATTATCTTTATTGTTACTATTATCTTTAGACATTATTTATGCATCAGTCTTTCTTTGTTAATTTCTGTTTTATTTGTATTCATAGGTTACAATTAAATTAAAGTGTTATACAGTAATATATTTTGCCATTTACCTACAGATATTACTTTCCAACAAAAACATTTCAAAGTGAAAAATAATAAAACATTTGTGAAAACACGATATTGTGTAGGTTTTCGTGAAAATTCTGCTTTATCTACAATTTTATGTCACTACCCACGCGTCTGTTGTATAAATCCAATTTTACTCCGATGTAAAACCATAGAAGCAGATTACAGTCAAACTTTTGCTACGTGTAAGTAGTAAAGTTTCAAAATGGTAGTTTCCTTTGTCAAGACAGCGAAAACTCATAAAAAAGGATTACACTAGGTACACGATTATTAAATTCAACCGTAATGCACACCCACGACTTTCGTGTGAGTCGCAAAGATGCAAAAATATTGGCTCATAAAAGTCTACGAGGGCGAGAACCATTGTTGCCGGGGGATAACATGGGTCTCACTTATCTCCCGGAGGTCTGTCTGATTGAATGACACTTTTACTATATACTCTGTGGTTTCCCTGCGAGTATCTTAAGTGAGGCGAGCATTCAAAATAAATTAAATTTAAGTAAGTAAACTCACAGCCGTGGTGACCTAGTGGTCCGACCTACCGCCTCTCATGCAGAGGGTCGGGGATTCGGTTCCGGCTCGCACCTCTAAGTTTACTTATGTGCGAAATTCAATTTGAATTTACCACTGAGATTTTCGGTGAAGGAAAATATCGTGAGGAAACCTGCACGCATCTGCGAAGTAATTCAAAGATGTGTGTGAAGTCCCCAGTCCGCACTGGGCCCCCACGCTCCCTAAACCCTCTCGGGATGAGAGGAGGCCTTTGCCCAGCAGTGGGACGCAAATAGGCTATAGTAGTAAGTAAACTCAGAAGTGCGAGCCGGATTTGAACAGCAAACGCTAGTTATGAGTGGAGGTAGCTCAAACTAAAGCCCCTCTCGTGATGGTGGGAGGCTGTGTCCAGCCGTGGAACGTGAAGAGGCTGATGTGGTGTTAGGGAAGTATTGAATTACAATACAACACACAGTAGAGGCTTTTCACGGATTACAATACAAGTTGGTTCTATATATTACATTTTGAGATTTTGAGATCTTATTCCCTGGTTTACTGTTTCTTGCCTCACGATTTTGTTACGTATCTCGTATTTTGTAACTTTTGATATTCAAATTTAACATAGACATAACTGTTTATCTTGTTTTTTTTTGCTCACTTAGGTTTTGTACTTTACAATAAGCGTTATATTTATAATGCATGCTGTGTTTGCCTGTAATTGGGTGGATACCCTTACTCTTGATCTTATCGTATTAAGTGTTCATTTTGTGCATGTGCTATGGTATTGTACCTGTTGGCAAACCACATTAAATAAATGAAATAAAAATAAATTTGAAATGGAAATATCATTGATTTTTATTTCTTATTAAATTTTACATACAATTTATTAAAATGTTCACACGACTGAAAGATTTACTAAACATTTCCCCGACACTTTCGGATGTAAATGTAAATGGATTTTTCACAGCCACGATAATATATTATCGAACGGGTCATAAATAAACCGTCTCCCATATTTTACCCTCAGCCTCACTTTTGGATTCCATTCAAATCTGGAATAGAAAGTAGTGCCCTCATTTATAAGGGGGCAACCGATCCCGTACTCGGCTATTTATCCCTTTGTTATTACAGACTAGTTGTGCTCCTCCACTTCGGCTGCGTGAAATATAAAATTGCCGTTAAATTTTCTTTCCGACATCCGATTTTAATCAAACATAACTTATATGTAGCTCCGAATGATTCTCTATCTACCTGAAAACTGTATTCAAATCGGTTCAGTAGTCCTGGCGATTAACTCTAAAAAACAGACTGACGGACAGAAAGAAAGAGACAGAAAAAATACCTTTTATTATAGTATAGATACATAGAAGATGCTTCCGTCACGGCTTCGACAATACGTTCTAGAAGCGATGGTTTTGTCGCTTACAACATTGGTGCCTACATGGTTGAAGACCCATTCAATGATAAGGACCAGTTTTAAAAAAAATGTGGCAAACTTAGATGACATTTTGTTTTTTTTCTGATAGGGAACAGTTTACGCAATCCCATTGTAAACAAAGTGTTACTGATAAGTATGAAGTGAACTTGTTTGCCGTATTGGTGCTAAAGAAGAGCTATAACAGCACTCAGTAAGGGTAACCAGTAAAACAACGATTTGTCTGATTAATAGACTCCAACTTGTGGTTAGAACATCGGATGGGGAAAGTAATCAATAAAAAGTGTAACAGCAGAAATGGCGATGCCAAAATACTCCCAACTAAGCATCGAAATAAAGGAAACTTCGGCCGAATTCTGTAACAACCGCTCCAGTGGCTGCGTGACAGTTATTGCCTCTATGTTTGTGGTGTTTCCGTGGGTATTCAATATCGGGCGGTTTCCGACTCAGATCATATAATTGAATTCGGATGCGTCGCCACTTGGCCGGCCTATTACGAGGCGGCTATCTGTTTAGTTGCCTATTTTATTATCCGAATTGCCACCAAATATTTATTGCGCCTGGATTTTGAGGTTATCCAACAAACTCACTGAGACGTGTGAATTTAATATCGAAGCTGCCCGAATTTTTATCTATGACAGGTTATTTCAGTTACAAACGTAAACAGGAACATTCGAAATATGAGGAAATATACGAAACCACGATTCGCAGTAAAAACAAAACATTCGGAAACAACTCACATTCAGCGACCGCGTAAAACGCCTACAAAACAAGCAAGTCATATAAAATCCACCCTCAAAAAGGATATTAGATTGAAGCCTCGGCAGTTTAAGGCCCCATGTTTACCGCGTGTATATCAACTTACAGACGTAAGTGTCGACCGATATATTCCAAAGACAACGCGATACCATAAATCCCGAACGACGCTCTCGATGTCGCAAATTTCGCGCCGAAATATTTTCCCGCTGGCCGCCATATTGCTCGGTTATGGCCCATAAAATGGCCGCCTCGGGTCTCTTCGGAAACCGTCGTGAAGTGCTCGGTGTTTACTTATTTATTTATGGGTCACTATTGTCAAATGCGGTGTTGTTTACGGATTGTGAATGTTTATTGCACTATTTGTTATCAATTTTGGAATTGTTTAGAAGTTTGAGCGTTAGAATTCTTGGCAATTTGAGGGTGGGCGTAGAGCGATAAACGCTGGTGAATTCTGAGTGGGTTTTTGCTGGAATCGAGTTCCGTAGAGACGAGCGACGCCTTCCGGCCCGCTGGACTGTGCGGGCCCCGTAAAGGACGAACTGAGCGGAAATTGCGATCAATACACGCTCACTATCTACGAAATTGAATGAAAGAACTCAGTTTCAATAGATGTATGAAAGGGTCAATCTGCATTATTTTCATCGTTCCGTTAGCAATTTCGCATTTAACAAGCGGAAGAAATGCGTCCATTTATTAAACAGATCTCTATGGTAATTGCACAGCCAAATAAAAAGCTAATAAGCAACGTCGCCATATGATAGTTTTCACTACAGATATACTTGAAAATACAAGTTTAAAAGTATTTAGTTACTGACAGAAAAGCCCACACTATTACTTAAGATGAGTTGCACTAAGATCGAAGAACGGTCAGTATGGCCGCTGGAAAACATTGAGCTGATATTCCATACAGAAATCATGTTCTCCATAGTGTAGAATTTAACAACTGGTTGAGGGACGGTTCGGTACAACTCTTCCTAATTTCAACAGCCGTTTAACTCACTGTCGTGGAAGCCGTGGTGGCCTAGTGGTTAGACCTGCCGCCTCTCATGCAGAGGGTCGGGGGTTCGGTTCCGGCTCGCACCTCTAAGTTTACTTATGTGCGAAATTCAATTTGAATTTACCACTGAGCTTTTCGGTGAAGGAAAACACCGTGAGGAAACCTGCACGCATCTGCGAAGTAATTCAAAGATGTTTGTGAAGTCCCCAATCCGCACTGGGCCCGCGTGGGGACTTTATCCCAAACCCTCTCGTGATGAGAGGAGGCCTGTGCCCAGCAGTGAGACGCAAATGGGCTATAGTAGTAGTAAACTCACTGGCAATTGCCGTCGCGAAAAAGTAGCAACAACTGCAATTCACAATTTCACACACTTCAGTTAGTTACCTATTGTCGATAGTAAATTATGCCGAATGTGACGCTCGCTTCAATTCCGAACCCTTCTATGCGTAATAAGTTATTTAACGTATTTCGAGCGTCTTTTCATTTTAATGGGCCGAGTGAATAGCCCATTAGTCGTCGAGTCTGTGAGGGGGCCCTAATTAATTATGTTTAGGTTAAATTTCGAATTATTATCAAAATGAACGCACCGTTTGAATTTAATTTGGTCTAGATGTCGAGAGAGGTTAATACGGCTTGAGCGTTCGTCAACAGGCTCCATGTGGAAATATTGGACAGTAGTTCACCTTGTAGCATTAGACATTTATGTATAAAAATAGTATAGGTAAAAATACATACTTACCGTGTTTTATGAATATAGTCAAAACCATGTGGCAGCGACTGCATGTATTAATTTTCAAAGACATGACTTTTTATTTATTATATCTACACTGAACCGCAATGAAATCGGGTGTAGGGAAATACCTGACCCAATTTCATTTCGGTTGAGTGTATTAATAACTTTTTTGAGCATAACAGGTCATTTGCTTTTTTGAAATTTATCTTTGTATTTTGAAAAAGGAACCATACCATTACTTACGTGTTCATTTCCCGCGCCCTCCAGTTATACTCTGCCTATTGTTAAAAGTGACAAAGGCCTGAATAAGATCCTATAGATTCTAAAATCTAGCTCAAATCGCTGAACTATAACGTCGAAAACAGTAGAATTCCCAGAAGAAGAAGAATTACCAGACATTCATTGTATTTATTCGCCAATAAATGTTATAAAGCCTGACAGACGGAGTAATCAATCGTGAAGATATACGGAAATTTGCTCTGTAAGGGGAATCAGTGATGTATTCATATAATTATAACACAGTACGATCAGTTGGGGAAGGGGAGATTAATATATTTACGACTTATTCTGTATCTATTGACGGTAATGAATATAATAATCGCCAGTACTGGCGTCCAGTTATAGAAAAAATAATAAATAGGTACTGTAGACTGTACTGTAAACAATTTACAGTAGTTTAGATATAATCACAGTTATAAATATTATTTAACTGACACATTACACACTTGATATTGGCAAAGTGCCTTGGCTACAAGGCACTTTCTACTAAGCTTCTGCTAAGAAGCAATTAAAAACACAAAAAACCGGCCAAGAAGCGAGTTAAACTCACGTGGAGAGGGTTCCGACCCTTGATTATTTTCAATGACGGCATTTTCAAACCGTTTCACTGGATAAGCTCTTTTATATGATTAATTTCAAATATGTAAATAATGGACTTCTTAATAATTTTCCTGTAATTTATAGATCAATAACTTCGTATTTTTTCCAAAATTTTAGGCCTAGTGGTTTGGGAGATAAGGGGGGGGGGGGGGGGGAATGGTAATGTTTCGCCTATTTTCTTAAATAACTCGAAAAGTATTGAGCAAAAAATAAATGAAAAATATATATTTGAGATCCTCATAAGAAGTACTTTCATTTGATTGATATGTCTCGTAGAAAACTGCTATCTCTGTTTTCTCGAAATAAAAATTGTAGCTCAATTTGAAAAATTACTATAGCGCGGTGATTATTAATAATAGACCTTTGTCGACCATGTCGCGTTGTCAACTCAATATTAGCAGGAGATCAGTTTTGCACCTTCACGCTTTAAAGTCAGGTTCCAACTGTCATCCGAAATTGTCAAAAAGTCACTGTGACAAAGTAGGTACAAAAGGGATGATATCTGCTTTTGACGTAGGTAGGTAGCCTGGGGACATCTAATCTGAGGGCTCTATTCGAAACGTTACATGGGGAAAGGGAACGTCCATATATACCCAAGTAACATTTTGGCCCTATAACTTGGGTTATCATCACTAAAAGGTCGAGTAAACGTCGTATAAAGGTCTTAGCGGTGACTACCAGTTGTATAAAGGCGTTTCGGAACACATTCTTGCTCTATAAGCTAAAGAGCCAAATTATCCTATAAATTGTTGATGTAAAGGTTTATAGAACCATTTTATAGGGCTATTATAGTCAAGTGCTATAAAAACTTCAAATATAGCCACTAAAGTGCTATGTTACTGTATAAAAGTGATTGAAATCACCATTATGTATCTAATTTGCGCTATAAGGTTTCCCGGACAACCGCTATAAATCTTGCGTTTTAGCAGTGATGAACGTTCTACTATACAAGGTTTTTACGATATTGTGGTTCCACAAATCACTCCTATAGTACATGGTCTTTAGTAGCCATAATGACGCCGTAATAGAGCGGTTTTGTTTTATGATCGATTTTTAGGACATTTTTATAGTACTTAAAAGTGTTCTAATTGTTTTTGAATCCCTATTATAGGCTCGTACTATAGTTGTGACTACGACTCTTTTATATGGCCGAAACTTTCTATAATGGAGTTTGTAGATCGGTCATAGGATAAAAAAGCACATAAAGGAAGTGAACAGTTACTTTTTTACTCAAACTTTGACATGACAGGAGTCGGTGGTACTATAGTGAGCCGATAAGACCCACGGATGTACTTAATGGCTCTAAAGTAGAAATAACTGTGAATTTAATTTTATAATATCAATATATTTTATTCAAAACTCAATTAATCGAGGGCGCATTGAAAATACTAAGCAAATCAAATACTATTCTATCAGTAAAACTTTAGTCGCACGTGCTTTTTGCAGCATTGATCGAAATATTAAATGTCTAATTATTTACACAATAACATAAACTTACCACGATAGAATATTACTCCTTTATATAATTGAATTATTTTTGTTGTCCGTCAATAAAGTTCACAGCAAAAACACACAATACCAAACTTTGCCGAGAAAGCGCCTCAGTAGGAATCACGGATTCTACTATAGACTAAAATAGGACTATAAGGGAATCAACGAACGCTACTACAGTATAAAAAAGCACTACATTAGCGTTACTGTGGCCCGTATGTCACTAAATTGTAATACGAGTCATCATTACATCACCTTTACAGACCTAAAACGTCACAACTAAAGCTGCTACGGTTCCACTATATCACTAAATGGAGATATAACTGCGCCAGATCGGCGTTACTCAACCTTCTATGGCCTTCTATAGGGCTAAGGTGGTGTTTTGAGAAATGTTCTATGGGCTACTATAGAACCAGAAATTGTTACTTGGGATGTATATACTACTACTACTTCAGCCTATTTGCGTCCCACTGCTGGACAACGGCCTCTCTTCACGAGCGGGTTTGGGCTATAGTCTCCACGCGGGCCCAGTGCTGATTGTTGACTTCAAACGTATCTTTTAATCACTTCGCAGATGCGTGCAGGTTTCATCACGCTGTTTTCTTTAACCGAAAAGCTCAGTTTTAAATTCAAATTGAATTTCGCACATAAGTAAACTTAGAGGTGCGAGCCGGAATCGGACCCCCGATCCTCTGCAGAGAAGCGGTAGGTCGAACCACTAGGCCACCACGGTTGAACGTCCATGTCCCTACCGTCACGGCGTTGAAACGGAACTTTATGTAGCTGGATTTAAAGTTTAATTTGAGCGCCGTGACGTTTTGACGTTCCCTAAGTATAGCTTCCCAAAAAAATCCCTTTTGAGTCCGGAATGAGGCCCCTGTACTAGCGCAGTTACTAAGTATAATCATCAAGGGCGGAATCGGGCATTCGCACAAAAAAGACATTTACTGCGGTGATAAAAAAGGACATTAATGGTTTACAGCCGCCGGCGGCACAACGCGCGGGAAAAGCGTAATTAGCTGGTTTTGTATAAAAAAAGTATATTTCAAATTGGCAGTGAAATAACTGTGAGAAAAAATGTATAAGGCATATATATGTACTAATACTTATTGTATCGTGAACTACCGACCGGGGACTACTAGACCGGGGAAATGGGTGAAATGGTTCCGAATGGAGGACCGATCACCCGACTGAGACCAGGCAGTCGTCCCCTTCTATAAATAATAATAATCGTGAACTACGGAAAATTATGTTTTTTTTATTAAATATTTGTTTTTAAAGGGCAGTCATATACGAACATTTGAATGATCGAATGGTCGAAACTTCGTAAAGCTCGTCATGTCTAGGTCAATTAGTAAGTAATTCATACAAAAAGTTTAATAATTGAGCACGTATTTTATCCAAAAAGCAACTCAAGCTCGGAAGTAAGCAAATTGATTTGACTACGACTTACAAAGTATTTCCTTACTTCCTTACTTCCTTACTAATATTATAAAGGCGAAAGTTTGTTTGGATGGATGTATGGATGGATGTTTGTTCCTCTTTCACGCAAAAACTACTAAACGGATTTTAATGAAACTTTACAGTAATGTAGCTTATAGATCAGAATAACACATAGGCTACTTTTTATCCTGGAAAAACGTATAGTTCCCGCGGGAACGCGATAACCGAATTCCACGCGGGCGAAGTCGCGGGCAGAAGCTAGTACTTTATAATTTACTAGCTTCTGCCCGCGACTTCGCCCGCGTGGAATTCGGCTATCGCGTTGCCGCGGGAACTAAGCGTTTTTCCGGGATAAAAAGTAGCCTATGTCTTTTCCCAGGATCTCAACTATCTCTATGCCAAATTTCATCTCAATCCGTCCAACGGTTGAAGCGTGAAGAGGTAACAGACAGACAGAGTTACTTTCTCATTTATAATACTAGCTTCTGCCTGCGACTACAACCGCGTGGAAATCGGTTATCGCATTCCCGCGGGAACTATGTTTTTTCCGGGATAAAAAGTAGCCTAAACTTTCGCCTTTATAATATTATATTATATTATATTAGTAAGGATATAAAGGCGAAAGTTTGTTTGGATGGATGTATGGATGGATGTTTGTTCCTCTTTCACGCAAAAACTACTAAACGGATTTTAATGAAACTTTACAGTAATGTAGCTTATAGATCAGAATAACACATAGGCTACTTTTTATCCTGGAAAAACGTATAGTTCCCGCGGGAACGCGATAACCGAATTCCACGCGGGCGAAGTCGCGGGCAGAAGCTAGTACTTTATAATTTACTAGCTTCTGCCCGCGACTTCGCCCGCGTGGAATTCGGCTATCGCGTTGCCGCGGGAACTAAGCGTTTTTCCGGGATAAAAAGTAGCCTATGTCTTTTCCCAGGATCTCAACTATCTCTATGCCAAATTTCATCTCAATCCGTCCAACGGTTGAAGCGTGAAGAGCTAACAGACAGACAGAGTTACTTTCTCATTTATAATACTAGCTTCTGCCTGCGACTACAACCGCGTGGAAATCGGTTATCGCATTCCCGCTGGAACTATGTTTTTTCCGGGATAAAAAGTAGCCTATGTCCTTTCCCAGGACTCCAACTATCTCCATACCAAATTTCGTCTAAATCGCTCTAGCGGTTGAACCGTGAAGAGGTAACAGACAGACAGACAGACAGAGCTACTTTCGCATTTATAATATTAGTATGGAAGTATGGATTTCGCATTTTTCTAAAGATAACAAAACATTTGCACAAACACAAAGCCCCAGCACATTGCTCGGCGGGCCCCGGGGGGTTGTGGAGCCAAAGCAGCGGAGTGCAGGCGTCGTCAACAATTCAGGCGCGAATCTATAAACCCGCAGACGACCTGCACATGCATTATTCAGCTGCATCTTGTTGTTTACAGGGTTGCTTTATTTAGAGCCACATGTTGACGTCGTCTGGAAAAGGGGTAAGTATTGAGTTTGAGACGATTGAAAACGGAATTTTCAAGTCTCGTTTATTCCTTCCTTGAATCCTAATCAACTGAATAGTAACTATAAGTATAAAACATTTCATACAATGACATTTTTGCTGTTCATGAATTAGACAGTTTAAAACTGGTCACATCATCATTATGTCATAGACGTCCACTACTGGACATAGGCCTCCACCTAGGCTCGCCACTCAGACCGGTCCTGTGCTACTCCCATCCACTGAGTTTTTGCGACCTCCACCAACGAGGGCCACCGTATTCCTGCTCACTGTCAAAATGTTTGGCTGTCAGTGTCAAACTTTGTCATTTTTGTAGTATGGAGTGGGGAATGTATCTTGGTAAAGAGCGCAATCTTATATGGTGAGACAGTTGAAAATGTGTCCAGCGGATTTGATAAGCAACAAAACAAAACACACTCCTCACAACCGTTTTCGCTGCGTTTTCGCCTCAGCAGCGCCATCTGAAAGCGCTACTGCAGGCTTTCCGCCTAGGTGGCTTGACTGGAGTAGCGACCGCAGCGCCCCCAACCTACCCGATTTGGTGCCCACTTTTGGAACTATAAAGATTGCGCTCCTTTACGTCAACCGTCCATAATTTGTATTTTTTGAGACCCCAGTGCTGCGTAATAGCGTGTAAATATGACATGTAATGTGCTAAATTGGCAACACCTGATCCTTACACGACACAAGCGCTCCTAGCGGTGGATTCATACGCCACAGACAGCATCTTCCTATTTTTCGAAAAGGTTACAATTTTTCTTCGATTCGACTTCGAAATACACGATACCTTAGTAAATATAGGTTAATCTAATTTAGTAAGTAAATAAAGGTACCCGAATCACCCGTCTACACTCAATAGAGACATTCACCGCGTGACGCGGGTCGGGTTTACTATACTGAGATGCTTAAGTTTTTGCGGAAACCCTATTAATTAATAAAGTTTGAGCACCAGAGCCTAATGGGATACAGAGTTAGCTTATGGAGTTTATTCCTCGCTTTATGGTTAAGTAGTTATTTTTGATGTTAATTAGTAGAAAATCCTCATATTTCGTAATGTTAAGGTACGTGGTACACAAAGAATGTCATAGGAAGATACTAAAGTACTCTATTGAATAAAATCCACCGTATCAGCTTTGTGGTCATAGTGACACATAAAAATGAATGAAATTATATGTTTTCGTATGAATCATAAATTACTTGAAGCATAGCCTTTCCAAAACCACGAGAAATTAATTTGCTTTCATATAAATTCATGCTTCATTTTGGTCACAAAACTGATACGCTCTTGATTTTTTTGTGACAGCTTGCACTAATTGGGTACAAGATTTAGTAATTTCCTAGAATTCAAGTTCAAGCAAGAAAGTGTTCCGTAGATGCCCACAGTACCTTTCTAAGACTTATTAGAATCTAGCTACTACTAGCTAGCCTGTGGTATGACGTGCCCGCCCGACGCCCCTGCCGCTCGAGAAAAATCATCATTATAAGTTGGTCGACTATTACTCGTAAGTTTGTACAGCCTACTTAGCTCTGATAGTTTTCCTTTCAACTACGTTATATATGCCACAACCGTGATTTTTTTCAGCCATCCAAATACCACCATTTAGCTGGCAGGGGGGGGGGGACACGTGACTCTAACAAAAAATAGCACTTTAAAGCTTAATATTTCACAAACGCATCACTTAATCAAAAAATGGTTTTAACAAACCAACAATATTTTTTTAAGACCTATTCAACGATATGCCGCACCATGGGGTACGCAAGAAAAAAAAAATACATCCCCACTTTACGAGTAGGGGAGGTACCCTATAAAAAAATATATTTCAAAATTTTACTGTACCACTTTGTCAGCGTAACTAATATGCATATTCATGCCAAATTACAGCTCTCTAGACCTACGCATCTCCGAGCAATAGTGCGGACAGACGGACGGACGGACATGGCGAAACTATAAGGGTTCCTTGTGGACTTCGGAACCCTAAAAAGAAGAACAGAGGTAGTTTGATTAATAAAAAAATAAAAAAACAGGAGACTATAACGTACTTCTAATAAATTATGTGGCAAATAGGAGACAGCTTAGCATTTTTTGCGTGGGTGGCCTGGACCTGGGCGGCCGAGCTTTGCTCGGGTGAAAATATTATTTATTTATTTATATACAAATATTGCTCGTTTAATAGTATGGGGTATTTTGACATTTAAAAGGCCTAGCTCAGCTTCATTTTCAAGCCAGCATTACCTTTCGTTTCTTGACCAATCTACTCGTAACAAGTACAAGACAGACATTTCGAACCGATATCACATCAGTACCTCAGGGAATTGCCGTTCTCTAGAAGCTGTCCGACACTACGAGTATATAGCTGTTGTATCGGGTTGTATCGGTATTAACTGCAGCTTCTTTAAAATCTTCTACACTTTCCAGAAGAATGTTGTACATCGTAATTATTTGTCTGAGTTAAAAACGGGAAACAAAGACAAAACTCGGTCTACATACTATGTAGGCTTTCATTTTGTTTGGTACCATTCTTTACTAACTAGATAAACACGATGAACTTTCTTAAAGAACTTTTTAATAACCTTTTTACCTAATTAGGTACCAACTTAGCGCTAACGGCTAATTACCTAAGTAGTATAAACAGTGTAAAAGAGTTTCTTATTACGGAAGCAAAGTGTTTTAAATTCTGTAACGTAACGACGAGAGTCAGTCGACTTTTCGGAACCATTAAACGAATACAAAAACTTAGTGTCTCCGACTTTGACTACGAAGGAGTATTCATTGAAAACTGCTGCGATCGACATTTGAGATAAAAGACATTGCAATATAAAAAACTGTTTTCCAAACGAACGAGTTTAGCGGAACATTTTCGGAGAAAACCTTCCGAACCAACTAACCGTGAGATTCAACGTTTATTGAAAAGATAAATTGTTCGATAGTCGTCGATATTAAAATCCGTTGCGCATGATATCATCAACAATGGATAGGCACCGAACGATTTAGGTAGAAATCTACTCAGTTGATCTCCAAGACTGACTAAATCACCTGCTACCATCACTAAGCCAACAGTAAAGGCCGCTTAACAGCGAAGAAAAGATTGGCGCCAAAATCTGCGAAGAAATGCAAAGATATGTGCTCATTTTGGGGAGGAGATACGCCCAAACAGAAGCGTGAACTAAGCTAGTAGGCCGACATAAGCTATTTCGGTGTATTTAAATGGCCAGGTACTTTGTTGCTGGTAATAAAAAGTTATATCGCAACAGCATAATAAATCGATTTTGCGCTGGAAGCCGTACATGTAAAAACCTGTCAAATACTCGAATGTTTCGATGTAATTTTTAATTTTCCTGCACAATATCACAAACTGTTGACCTTATATGAGATAACAATGACATCGGTTAGCCCGATCACAGCGTTTACAGAACATTAACACTGAACAGATCTGGGTTTATCCGGTGCAAAGTTTCTCCATTTGCATTATCGAGAATTTATCTTTATTGTACTATTTTACTTCACTGCATTTCGACACGAATGGCGCCGAACACTCAGACATACTCGTAGCACAACATTTTACGCTCTTCTTCTTCTTATAGTGCCTCTTCACTACTGAAGGTCGGCTGTCAGATCCGCATATCTTTTATTTTCTTTTGCCAGTCGAAAAAGGTGTCCCATGCTGGCAATGCCGGTGCATTCCCTAATATAAATTTTACTCTAGACGTAGTTAAAGATGTTCTAAATTTAAAATTTTATTCCACAACGTTACTGCAAAGTTCCAAATTATTAAAACTAGACGAGGGCTTTAAGAACACGTGTTAGCTAACGAATTTGTCAAAGGAGTTCATGCGACAGGGTGCTACGGTGCGAGCTTATTGCGTTGGCCCGTAGTCGTTTAAACTTTAAGAAGCTGTCAAAGACAAGCTTCATATGAGATGGCAAGAAGCTCGTCGTAGTAACGAAGCTTTTTCACAAAATATAGATAAATTACAAGAAGTTATACCTGAGAACAAGTCTTTGTGCATAGCTTCTTTATCACTGTTCTAAATATATGTTAAAAATGAAAAGTATATTATGTACAGACAGGGCTAATCAACTTTTTTCTGTAGCTTGTTGTCATGATTACGGTCTTCTGATTCACTTATTAAAACGGTGATTGTTATTTGCTAAAAGTAGGGTTTCTTTGCTATTTTCAATCCCTTACCTTTTAAACATCTCAGTAGTCCATTTTGAAACAGTTTCTCTAAGAAACTCTTCTCATTTTTCTTCTGACTCACTGGGACCATAGAGGAATAACATAAAAAGAATAGCAGCTCCCATACTAAAGTGCGTTCTCCGGCACGCGGGTTAACACTAGATCGACATCTAGCGTCCAGTGGCTGAACTATCACTACCGCTAATTGAAGCTAGGTGGCGAGCCGAAATAATAATAAAATCATTGAATACGTTACGTTGTTTAATTGTTTTTTTTTTTTGGTGTTCAATAAAGTATATTTGTATTTGTACGTTAATATTGCAATAACCTAAACCATGCATATGTTTTCAATTGGTCAAACGCAACAAGTTACGTTCCAACGGCCAAACTCGGATTAGGATTTACGATCTCATTCCATCTCTAGCTGAGCTATCAACATGTAAAACAAGCTCGTAATGAGCATTCATGAGCTAGAACAATCTCGAAACTTCATTGGGGTAATCAAATGGCAGTAAAGCTCTAGGCGTGTCGCCATGACCTGAGCACAGAAGGTTCTATTTGGCTATTTCGTGTAGCTTAAAGGACTTGAGATCATGGTTTTAAGGTCTATATTGTAATGATACGATATGATCAATTGAGATATTTATATACTAAGCTTATGCATCAGTAAGTAAACGTTCGTTGAAAATGGCGGCCTAGATTTTCACAATGGAGAAAATAACGTTTGTGTACGGAATGATGTAAGTATATGTAGGTGTATTTAGTCTAAGTATGTATATATTTATATTAAGTATATTTGTTCTATGCTAGTATCTAAATATATTCAGTAAAGTTGTTTTTTATGGCACCACCCCTATCCATTTTCTGCTTTGCTTAAAGGTTGACTGGTAAAGAATGCCTCGAGGCATTAAGTCCGCCATTTGTACACCATGTTTTCTTTATGTGCTATAAAGTTTAAATAAATAAATGACAGGTGGCGCCATATTTAACGGACGTTAACTTTCTTCGTGTATCTAACGCGGGCTAAGACTAGTTGTTTGTTGAACTCCCAACCCCCTTTACCTCCCGATTATGATTTCCGCGATAAAATCCTATTATGTCCTTGTTGTTTGTATTTGACCTTCTCCGAGACTCATACTATCTCCCTACCTTTCACCTAAACCAATTTGGTGGTGGTTAAAGTCTGAATATTTAGGTGAACAGACATATAGTTACTTTCGAGTTTATAAATGTATTAGTAGGGATAGTAGGGATGTGATTCGCCAAAAGCCGCCCGTTGCGGCTATAAAGCTAAACGCCGCGATAAAGTGGCGTTGCAGCTGTGTTAGCCATTTGAATATTGGCTAAAACATAACACTTAGAACAGGGACGAATGAGTTTGGGTTTGAAAACAGCGGATTATTTGTTTTTGTGGCTCTTTATACTTATTGGTATTGGGGTGATGATTTTTAAACAGTTTTAGGTTCAGAATCGCCTGTCTCTGAACCAGTATTATAAAAGGACTGTAGTCCTGCGTTATCGATTAGTGCATCCATTAAATAAGTAAATGTATTAGTTATTAACTTAAAATCCATTCAAAATAGATTTGTCTTTAAGATACAAATATAAAATCATCGCAACCAAGGATAAGAAGAAAGAAGAAGTAGGTATTATGTTCTCACATTATTCGCTTTTTAAATAACTTATCACAGAACTCGTGTTTTTGGGGTCTTTATATCCTACCTACCCTACCTACAACTATAGTATGGTCATTATGATCATATAATTATTAACTTTAACTGTTAGACTTGTTTTAGACAAGGCATTTCCACTTGAAACGGACTATTTTTTTTATTCTAGGAGCTTAACGTCTTGAACTGTTTGAAGGGTAAAGGTCGGTGAAATGAGGGGCGCGTCAGGCCAGAAAATCGCTGCCGTCAAATCAACACTCGAGATGAAGCTGTAAGGGTGAACGACGTACCTAGCTGAATTTAATTTATATGTATATTTGAAATTATCTAAAGGTTACTTTTAACTTTGTAAAAACAAGCTCTTGTAATGATGGTTCATTTGCTAAATCATACGTACAACACTAAACATAATTTTCTCAAACATGCTCGGAAATGTTCGTGTTACTTTCAAAAAAAGAAGACGCGAGGCTGTCCATTGCCGGCCTTGGCCAGCAAAAACATTATTGTCGTGTGTGCTTTTTTTTTATTCGCTTGCTATTTGAGACACCTCTGTAGAGAAACTGACAAATCCATGGAGGTAATAAGTACAACTTCCATGGCCAAATCATCCACGATCATGGAAGTAGTAAATACTGATGTGGGGTAAGTGCGCCTAAATTTAATTCGCCCCTATGCCTTGTAAACAGCCAACTACTAGTTGAGTAATATTTATAGGTTTCGATATATTTACGTTAGGCGCACTTTCCCCATCCTGGCGCACTTGCCCCGAAACTGACAAATCCATGGAGGTAATAAGTACAACTTCCATGGCCAAATCATCCACGATCATGGAAGTAGTAAACACTGATGTGGGGTAAGTGCGCCTAAATTTATTTCGCCCCTATGCCTTGTAAACAGCCAACTACTAGTTGAGTAATATTTATAGGTTTCGATATATTTATGTTAGGCGCACTTACCCCATCCTGGCGCACTTGCCCCGACTGACCTTACGTATTTCCTCGCTGTTTGAGAAAAACATTATATATACCTCAGCCGCAATTGCGATCGCCGGACTCGTAATAATAGAAGGCTTCGCTTCGCTCAGCCTTCTAACTGACTCGTCCGGCAATGCGCTACTTGGCGGCCTAGGCAATAATGTACTATTAAATAAAAAATAGATCTCTGTTTTACTCTTACAAAAAAACAATCAGGAAGATGGTATCTGCGTTTGTTTTCTATGTGTAAGTGTGTGTTGTAGCAACAAATGAATCTTTTACCTATCTAAGTCGAAAAGTTGTCTATGAATATACGTACATTTAGCACATTATCGTGCATTGAATAAAACGTTGTTTCCCTTAAAGTGGCCGGCGACAGAACCTTCTAGTCTTAATAAATAACCGCAAGGAAAACATTTAATTCCTTCCTTGATATTTACCTTATTAATCCCTATTGCTGCATCAAGAGAGTGCCCTCCATTTTCTTAACGTAGCTACATGGAAGGGGGGCGTGACGGGGCATTGACCTCGCAGTTAACACAAGAACGCCTTTATTCTTCGTAAATAGCGAAACGGGACTACGACAAGTATGTGTGATTTGATTACCGCAGAGATAAAGCAAAAGTACTATGCAGGTACTCTACTCTACATAGTATCTTTGCGAACTTTGCTGTGCCTACTGTGCTGAAGACTTGTCTGATAAGCACGAATGTATACTCTCGAGGAATAGATCTGTTATATTTAAACTAGCTTCTACCCGCGACTTCGCCCGCGTGGAATTCGGTTATCACGTTCCCGCGGGAACTACACGTTTTTCCAAGATGAAAAGTAGCCTATGTTCTTTCGCGGGACTCCTACTATCTCCACGCCAAATTTCATCCATATCGGTCAAGCGGTTGAAGCGTGAGGAGGTAACAGACAGACAGACGGACATACAGACAGAGTTACTTTCGCATTTATAATATTAACTAGCTTCTGCCCGCGACTTCGCCCGCGTGGAATTCGGTTATCGCGCTCCCGCGGGAACTATGCGCTTTTCCAGGATAAAAAGTAGCCTATGTCCTTTCCCGGGACTCCAACTATCTCCATACCAATTTCATCTCAATCGGTCCAGCGGTTGAAGCGTGAAGAGGTAACAGACAGACAGACAGACGGACAGAGTTACTTTCGCATTTATAATATTATATATGGATATGGATATTATAGATATTTATCATTATCTAGTACTCATAGCAACTTAGCAACTGTATGGGACATCGAAACGCAATTTATATTACTCGCGTTCAACCGGTTTTATCCGGTTTTATGCTCGAAGTGTGGCAATTATGGATTGATTTTTTTGCGATGTGGGTATTCAAAGTGGCCATTATGGACTCATTAATCGCCTTGATCCGGGTCCGGGCTGTCAGTCCCGGGTTTATCCGGCCCTCCACTATGATCATGCAAATTGGAGCTATAAGAAGCGTTATACAAACACTTTGGTATAGGTACGAGTAAGTAATTATATGTTGTCAAAAAGGTGAAGTCAAATTTTATTCGGTGTAGGATTAGGCTAGTTAAAATATAGTAAAAATATCATAAATAAATTTATTTAATATGCACTTTTTTAGTTTCAATTAGTTTTATATTGAATTTAGTCACATTCGCCGCGTATATGATTTTAGTCGATTGAAGATTTTCTCTCATTGACATAAATGTGAAAGTTCATAGAAATACGGATTTAATTTGGCATCAAAACTTCATACACACACAAACAATTGTAGAGCAAGTTGTGAAAGTTTATCCTACGTCCTTTCCGAATTCAGATTAATTCAATAGTTCCCAAACGCGACACGGAGCCCTAGGATATACTCAAACTGTATTTGCATAATATTGAATATATTATAAAGCTATGTAGTTAGCGATTAGATTTTGGATTCAATTCTCGGAACTCCGCTGTTGAATATTGAACGTATAGAAAACTATGTTGTAATCAGTTTGGGAATTTATCTCATAAAAACGACATCAAAGTCGATCCGTTATAGAGCGCTAGGATGTGACAGACAAAACACACATATCATCATCATCGTCATCATCATGTGAAATGGTTTTCGAAGTACGCCTTACTAAATTTGTTTTCTTCTATTTTTTTATTTTTTTTTATTAAAGAGTTACCCTATTTTACAAACATAACTCATTAGAATACAATCTAGTCTTAAGACTAATAAGCATTTTTAGTTTAACCTAAACTATCAAATAAAATATTACTAAGAATGTGTCCATTAACACGTTTCTTATTGTCTCTGTTAAGGGGAAGTCACTTTGTTCTTGTGTTCTTTATAAGTAGCACTCACGCACTAGTTACTCTATCACTACACTAAACTAGCTCAAAGGGTTTTATCCTTTTCAGCCTTCTCTGTAAGTCCGTGTTGTCGAGGAGCTGGATGGCCTCGACATTCACATGATGGTGAAGCCTGTGTTCGTGGACTTCGGCGTATTTCTTTATAACACTAGCAACGAGGTCCACTTTTAGATCCCGATGGAGGTCGTCATTTCGGATGTACCACGGAGCGTTTACAATCACTCTGAGAACTTTGTTTTGGAAACGTTGGATTAACTGAATATTACTGTGTTTGGTACAGCCCCAAAGCTGTATGCCATAAGTCCACACTGGCTTGAGGACTTGCTTGTATAACAGCAGTTTATTGTGTACTGACAGCGAAGAGTGTCTTCCTAGCAGCCAGTACATCTTTCTGTAGCGGATTTCCAATTCATCGCGCTTCTTTTTGACGTGCACCTTCCAGCGAAGTTTTGCATCAAGTGTCATTCCCAGATATTTCGCTGTGTTTTCATAGGGTATTGTTTGATTATTTATATAAATCGGGTTATAATTTGTTTTTTTGTTGGTTCTTCTATTAATAATAATAGAAGAAAACAAATTATAATATTCTTAGGAGGCACTCGATCATTTCGCCTACTCAGCTGATAAAACCTGCTTGATTTAAATGAAAACGTGCCATCAATTCTCAATTGGAACGGGAACATAGCCAGCCAGTCAAGCAAACTAAAGGAGACTTCAAAGACCACGGGAGAGGGTTAGCGCCAACTTAACTCTACCGGCGGTCGAAACTATAATTAACCACTTCACCATTCAACTAATTGACAAGCCTTTGCCGAAGGCTCCACCACTAACCGCAAATGTAAGTTTGTTTTAGGACAAGGAAGCGGTTTGGTGGAAGGAATTGAATGTTTCAATGCCCTTATGTTATATTTTACACTAAAAAGATTTTATAAATTCAGTTTTATTTTCTGATGAAATATGCAAACATTGATTTTGTATCTATAGTCTAACCTGGTCTAACTAACATGACACGCCCTGTACAAGGGCACTTTAATACACGAGGGTAACTAAGAGTAAGTAGTTAAAATATACTTAGCAAATAAAATATCTTATGAGATTGCACACTTATGTAATTAGCAACTTTACTAAATTCTCTATTAAAAATACTCATTTAAATTATAAAAGCTCTCTCTTATAAGTAATGCTTGAACCTTTCTTTTGTGAATTTCGGTATATTGATACAAGTAGTTCATCTTCAGTATTTGAATAAAAGATGTGAAGTTAGCCAATCCATTACTACAAGTGGATGGTTTGAGCGGGGCACGTCGGCGCATCAGCCAATAGGCTTCGGCCATGAATCGCTAACAGCAAGACCCGTCGGTATATGTATATATGATATATATACGCAATCAACATGTTAGAAAGGCTTCTTGGTAAACAGCCTTTAGCATCTAAATGCGAATAAGTCTCTCTATCGCGCTGTTGTCTTTGAATCGGTCAAAATGTTTTGAATAGGGATGACGACAACTTTTTTTCCTTAGTCTATCATGAAGATTATTGAAAAGTATTTGACACGTATTTCTTCTTTTTTCACGTAATCAAACTTATACGGAGATATATTGAGTTGAACTGTCACGTGACGTCACGGTTAGGTACGATTTATACGTAACGGTGACGTAGTTAGCCCCCACTCTCCAACTTTAATGCGATTTAACTTTCATTGTTTGTCATTCTTTGTTAATTTGATAAAACAAAAAATAGGTGTCTAATATTTTTTTATTACCTGACTGACGGACTAATTAGAATTTCGATTTCTTCACCCTGTCGTCATCCCTATTCATTCAAATTAATCGTTCATTCATTAGGTATAGGAAATGAAGTATTGGTTGACATAAATTACACATATTTAAACTCCTATTATGAGTTTTCGTAGAAATCCACAAGCAGAGTTCATTTTCTATAAGTATTGTAATTTTTATCGGCAAGCAATGCAAAATGCAAGCTTTATTTCTTTTCTCAAAAATGTTTAACTTCCATCTCATAGGAAAGGTAATGGCATGAAATGCTTAATACTATTTAGAATAAGTAATAATTAACTCAAAGGGTATTGATTTTAAGCCTAGTTACATTAAATCCTGGTAAAGTCTTGTCGCTCGGTTTTAATGTCGGTAACTGAACGGCGGCCCTAAAGTTTTTACGGTCACAGTTTACGATTTGTTCTTAAGGCGTTTTTCATGTAAATCAATATTCAAATCTGATCTTGGCCATGGTTTAGCCTGAATACGCCTGAGAACACTTCACTCTCCTCGTGCGGAACAACACAAGCTAATTTGAATAAATACTGGCCACGTGTTTTGCGTAGTGAAGAAAAAAAAGTGCTGTTTTTTTTCCTGGCCACCTGCTTTAAATCGATACATCTTAAATGAAGTGATGCATTTTTTAAATATTAGTAAACAATTGATTATTTTATATTATCTACAAGCTTCTGCCCGGGACTTCGCCCGCTTGGAATTCGGTTATCGCGTTCCCGTGGAAACTACGCGTTTTTACGAAATGAAAAGTAGCCTATGTCCTTTCCCGAGACTTCAACTATCTCCATGCCAAATTTCATCTAAATCTGTCAAGCGGTTGAAGCGTGAAGAGGTAACAGACAGACAGACAGACAGACCGACAGAGTTACTTTCGCATTTATAATATTAACCAGCTTCTGTCCGCGACTTCGTCTGCGTGGAATATAAAATGGCCGATAACTTTTCTTTCCGACATCCGATTTTAATCAAACATAGCTTATATGTTGCTCCAAATGATGCTCTATCTCTTGAAAACTGCATTCAAATCGGTACAGTAGTTCCGGAGATTAACTCTAACAAACAGACAGACAGACAGAAAGAAAGAGACGGAAAATTACTCTTTTATTATAGTATAGATAGATAGATAGATAGATGTACTTCTTCTACATTTTATCCCACACTAAATGTTTCAACATTGTTTGGTTTGTTCACGGCAAAAACGATAGTAGGTACATACCAAAGGCATAATGAGTAGGCGAAACAAAAAAAAACATTAAGAACGAGGCGAGACTGAAGAAAATGTTTAGATCGCGTGCTGCCGTAGAAACAGTCTTAAAAAACTTTCTGTGATATATTAGTGCAGGGATAAAACCCTAGCTTAAATGCCACAGGCAGACGATGAAAGACAGTCTTAAATTACGTAAGTATTTTCATTTATTTATCTTGTAAAGTTTATATGTTTTAATGTTTAATGATACCCCTCCCTTTTTGCGTCGGGGGTTAAAAATGACAAACTTCTAACAGAACTTCAGATGGTTGCGTTAATACCTGCATCGGAGACGAAGGTCGATTACTTCAACAAAAACATCTACCAACTTATTGCTTCAAGCAAAAAAGTAATTAGTGTTAGAAGGTTCATGTGCCGGGTAAAAGATACTCAGGAAACTGTCTCTCTAGTACCAACACAGACAGTAGCAATAACTTTTGCCTCCACACAATTACCTGACTAAGTCACATTGGATCATTGGAGGCATGAGGTGGGTCCCTATGTTCCCCCTGTTAAACAATGTCTCAAATGTATGAAGTTTGGGCACATCGCCAAATTTTGTAAAATTAATAAGGTTTGCTCCATTTGCGCAGAAGGTCATAATTTTTTTCACATCACCCTTGGCCGTAAAGTGGAATTTTCTGCCCGCTACGCGGAGAGAAAATCTCACTTCTTGGCCAAGGCAAGACGTAAAACTGTTGACAAACCACGGGCGGTAATTCGTAAAGCCCCAGATCGCATATTTATGGCCCTCACCTTCGGTTCTTGCCACAGAAACCTGCGATCTGGGACATTTACGAATTCACCACCCTAGGTCTGTAATGTACTATTCCTATGTACCTCACTGGCTCGAAGGTGGTCGTTTTGCAGCTTGATATCCGAGCGCAAAAGTTGTTTTTATCCGCTAGCGTGGAAAGTGTTTTTGAAATTCGAACGACGCATGACACAATAAAAAACAACGATACGTTCTGAAACGCAATTCGTCGTGAGAGTTTTATTAAAATAAAGGTTCAATTTACTTAATATCATCATTAATAAAATTATATTAATAATACACCGTTTCAGATGTATTTCATTATTTCACTATGTTTTATCACAAAAATACTTAAATATGTGTATATTTTAACTGTATTCAATGAATAATTGAATCTTGAAGTACGAGTAGGAGTGATTTGGAACGCAACCTCCGGAAAAAAACATTTAAAAAAAAAGTTTTAGATTGCTGGTTTTGTAATTTAGAATACCTATGACACTACGAAGTAATAAAGAAAATATGAGCGATTCTAGCGATGAAGATACGAATTTAACTCCTCCAGAGTTAGCACAAACTGTACGTGACGCCGAACTAAGTCTTCTTCCCGAAAAATCGCGCGGAAAATACCTAAAAGCGTTCTATATATTCAATTCGTGGAGAATTTCTAAGGGCGCGAAAACGTTTTCAGAGTCGATAATGTTATCATATTTCATAGAAATGTTAAAAACCACGATAAAACTAAAAAAGGATGTAAATATCGGAAACTATCACAAACTATTGGCGTTTTTGAAGAAAACGGCAAGCGGCTACAAAGCGACGAAATCTAAAATTTTTACCGCTGATGACATTGAAAAGTTTCTTAACGAAGCGCCTGATTCGGAATTTTTCTACTTACTACTTCATGTGTTTTTCTAATTTTGTCACTGTTTTTATGCTTTTCATCCTTTCAGGTTGTTCTTATTATTGGCATCAGCGGAGCGTGCCGAACTAATGAACTTACATATTTAACAACACATAGCATCAAAAAACACTCTCAGTCTCTATTATTGGTAAATTTGGCAGACACGAAGACAAACATTGAAAGAAACTTCGTCATTCGTGACGAATATGTAACCATCATAGAAAAGTACCAAGGTTTGCGCCCGGCTAATACACCAATGGATCGGTTTTTTTTGCAGTATAGGAAGGGAATGTGCGTGAGACAGCCTATGGGAAGTACTAAAATTGGAAGTTTGCCACGACAAATCGCCATTTTCCTTGGGCTGACCGATCCAGACCAATACACGGGGCACTGTTTCAGGAGAACTTCGGCCACGCTTTTAGTCGACTCTGGTGCAGATCTGACCACCCTTAAGCGTCATGGCGGCTGGAAATCCAGTACAGTAGCAGAAGGATATATAGAGGATTCTATACAAAATAAGGCCAAGATATGCAAGGGTATCATTGGAGGAATTAAACTAAAAGAATCTCGCCCGGATCCCTGGACTTGTCCATCAACATCTAAAAGCGTAATAGTGGAAAATCGTTCAGAACCACCGGCTAATCACTGCTCCCCAACATTTTCCTTATCTAATCAATGTTCTGAAGATGTAGTGAACAAATGACAAATACTAATATATCAGTTCCCAAAAAAAATGTAGTGTTCAATATTACTAACTGTAATAACTTTACTTTCAATTTCAAGTAATGATTTCAATTTTTAGATTTAATTTTATGTTTTAATGTGTTATTTTAATAATTAAATATTGAATTACTGTAGTTGAGTTGTTTTCCTTGCACTTTCTCGCACTAGTGAGGTGAAAAATTTTATGTTGCGCTCAGCAGCAAAGTCGTTTGCTGTCTCGTGCCTTGAAACCCTCGTTACACTCAGGATTCCTAGAGTCCTTCGTTCACTCGGGTCTCAATCACGCACTCACAGCAAACAACAACTTTGCAGCCTTGCATAACAAATAACTATAAATCATGCCCGAAGAACAAAACTTTATGTGCAAATTGTGGTTGAGAATATGTGGCCATTGCAAGTACATGTCCAATGAAGAAACAAAAAAATAGAGGAAAATAAAGTCAAATCACGAGCAGGCAAATACTCAGATTTGTTCAATGAAGCTGCCTTTCCGCAGCTTAACTCAAAATATATTGACACCCATCTAAGTAATTTGTCTTAATTAGATAAATTTATGAATTTACTAGTAGACGCGAAAAATACTCTTGGCATAATGAATAATTTATAATGAATAATAACCGAGTATAAAAAACATTATCGTTTTAGGGACCGACGAATACGCATAAAGAGGAAGAAACAAATAACATCAAGACATTAAACATGTATCGCACAAAATATCAATATCGTATGTAAAACGTCCAACCACAAGTCATTAGCATACATACAATCTTTGGCGCTAAACAATAACAATCACACTTGAAAAAAACCCAATCAAAATGACAAAAGAATTTCCATAATTCCAGATTTGAAATATAAAAATTCATTTGAGGACAAAGAGCGAAGCGGCACGATAACCAGCTTAATATTAAACTCTGTGGCCGCTCGCCCATTCACTCACTCGGTCACTCGGGAGCCATTCATTCACCCGGTCACTAACTCTTTTAACTCGGCAGGTCTTGAATGGGAACTTTTGAATACTTAAACGATTCAAATCAACTATTCCTTTGACTTTTTGTTTATTTAATTTTTCTCCGAGTGAGCAAGTTTCGTGACTCTCTAAATATTTTTTTGTATTTTCTTTTCATTCTATATTTTAGGATAGAAGTCAATTTAACTTTGGGACCAAAAACAATTAATTCTGCATCATATACATACTACTACTACTACAGCCTATTTGCGTCCCACTGCTGGTCACAGGCCTCCTCTCATCACGAGAGGGTTTGGGCTATAGTTCCCAATACGCACTGGGCTCGCGTGGGGACTATCATTTACATATTGCTTCTCTTAAATGCGCAAATCTTTAAAAAAAGCATCGGGTTCGTAACGAAAAATGCCATCGGATTTTATTTTAATTCAATGTATAAATATTAAGTTGAATTGAAATCTTTCATAACGCTTTACCCATAAAATGCTACGCACAATATAAACCGAAATGAAATTTAAAAGACTATTTAGACTCTATCAATGTCAAAACAACAGACAATGATAAAACACATTTTGTTATTTAATCATTTATCATAACTTTGGTAGCGAAGTTTAGAGATAAGCCTCATTTCTCTCGCGTTTGACTATTTCCCCTGCAGACATATTAAAAAGAAGTTAGCATATAAATGGGAAATTCATACTTAACTACTTCCATACTTATTTTTCTGTGCGTTTTAATCGATATCAGTATTTTATTCAGCCATTTTATGGCTTTATCTTTATACTAACAATTTCCTGCTTATTGGGACAATGTTTTTCAATATTTTCAAAACTCGCTACTGAAATGTAATCTACTCTATCCATCTAAAATTCCTTCTCACGAAAACGTAACACTTATGTGAGACAAAGTGTACCATTAAAATGTTAATCACCCGTATCCAACAACCTCTAATATAGTTACAGAGTATTTACAACGGTTAGAAATTCATTTCTATTCATTTTCGATTCATCCTCGCATTACGTTACGACCAGTCGGCTCGTAAAGGCGTAATGCTTGTATAATTGATCGCCAGGGCTTCCACGCTGTCAACTGATTCAAGACATTTAATATCTTCGGACGATTTTTGACACAAAATGACCGAGGACATTATAACAGAAAATAAATAAGTTGAATTCAAAATTTTATAGATCACATTATAGAAAAATATTTATTCATATCCAAAATAGCTTCTCCCGCGTGGAATTCGGTTATCACGTTCCCGCGGGAACTATGCGTTTTTCCGGGATGAAAAGTAGCCTATGTCCTTTCCCGTGACCCCGACCATCTCCACGCTAAATTTCATCTCAATCGGTCCAGCGTGAGGAAATGAAATGAAATGAAATGAAAGTTTATTTCACAAGAACATATGGTAATATATAAAGATCTTACAAGATACATGCATGTGCCATAATATGTTCCGCAGGTACTGGCATGTGAAAATAGATTTGTAGAACAGAATATCAATGTTTATACCTATGCTAATAATTCAAAATGTTATAAACTACACACAGGAGGTAACAGACAGACAGACAGACAGTTTTACTTTTGCATTCATAATATTAATATGGACAATAGGCATGACTCGAGTACTGCGTTTTGCTTCTTGCAAGTATGAAACTCGCGAATTTCGGTGCAAACAGGGTCACTAACAAAGAACAATCCTGTCGACACTTACAAAGAGAAATACCTACTCGTACATGGACTTTGAAGCGAAATCGTAAAACACGTTGTGACTCGACTTTTACGACGTTTTTACACAATCGATATTTCACGCGCGAGTGGCAGGTGAAGCCGGGATTCGAATTCGAGGCTGGCTTGGAATAAAAAGGTACTGTAACATGACCAGAATAACATACATACAATTTTTTTTATTGTAACTGCGGTAAAATATGAATGAATTACAATACCTAATCCCAAAAATGGTGGCCTTATCAAATGCTTTTAATTACAATACAAAAATAAACGCATTCCTCTATTTTAGGTTACATACTTTGATAAGGCCATACTAAAAAGCTAAATAAATAGTACATTATTGCAGAGGCCGCCAAGTAGCGCATTGCCGGACGAGTCAGTTAGAAGGCTGAGCGAAGCGAAGCCTTCTATTAGTTTGAGTCCGGCAATCGCAATTGCGGCCGAGGTATATATTAGGTCCTTACATATGAAATTGGCGTTTCATATGGCAGAAATGAAAACGATTTTTTTTTATGAAACTATTTTTTTATTTAGTCAAAGTATGTACCATGGCTATCTATGCACTTTTGCCATCTCGAAGGTAGTTCATTGATTCCTTTACTAAAAAAAGTGTGTGAGCGAGAATCAATAAAATCTTTGAAGGCCGTTTGGACAGCCTCGTGAGAATTGAATTTTTTTCCTTGCATGAAGTTGTCCAAATTCCGAAAAAAATGGTAATCAGTTGGAGCAAGGTCCGGGGAGTATGGTGGGTGTCGAAGACATTCCAGTCGCAGCTCCCGTAGTTTTGCGGCCGTCAAACGTGCCGTATGTGGTCGAGCGTTGTCCTGAAGCAGCAGTGGGCTAGATCGATTGACCAGTCTGGGTTGTTTAATGGCTAGCTTTTCCATCATCGTTTGCAATTGTTGACAATACACATCAGCCGTGATTGTTTGCCCAGATCTTAAGAAACTGTAATGGATGACACCGGCACTAGTCCACCAGACACTTACCAGTACCTTTTTCTGAGTCAACTTTCGTTTCGGGCAGAATTTGGCTGGTTCACCTGGGTTCAACCATTGTGAAGAACGTTTCCGGTTGTCGTACAAGATCCATTTTTCATCACAAGTAACGATACGATTCAAAATGCCTTCATTATTGTGCCGGTTGAGAAGTGAAACGCAACACTCGACGCGTGTTTCTTTGTTTGCGTCGCTCAATTCATGCGGTACCCATTTTTCAAGTTTTTTCACTTTTCCAATTTGTTTCAAGTGAATCAAAATGGTTTTATCACTCACACCGAAGCCTGCCGCTAACTCTGACGTGGTTTGCGATGGATCTGCTTCCACAATTGCTTTTAATTCTTCGTTATCAACTTGTGTCTCCGGCCGTCCACGAGGCTTGTTCTGTAGGTCAAAATTTCCAGAACGGAAACGTTGGAACCAATAACGTACCGTATTTTCTTTTGCAGTAGCTTCCCCATACGCATTGTTAATCCTACGAGCCGTTTCTGCAGCACTAGTGCCGAGGTGAAACTCATATTCGTAAATATAGCGATATTTTAAGTTCTCCATATTGTGAACAGAACGATGTGAAAGAAAAACAAATGACGCGATAACAAATAAATTTCGTAATTCGAACACAGAAATACATGGTCTTAAATTTGAAATAAATTTGAATTTGGAATTCCTAGCCGAACGCCACATATTTTGAATCAAAGTTGCCAGTTCGCCAAACGCCAATTTCATATGTAAGGACCTAATATAATGCTTTTCTCAAACAGCGAGGAAATACGTAAGGTCAGTCGGGGCAAGTGCGCCAGGATGGAGTAAGTGCGCCTAACATAAATATATCGAAACCTATAAATATTACTCAACTAGTAGTTGGCTGTTTACAAGGCATAGGGGCGAAATAAATTTAGGCGCACTTACCCCACATCAGTATTTACTACTTCCATGATCGTGGATGATTTGACCATGGAAGTTGTACTTATTACCTTCATGGATTTGTCAGTTTCTAGAGGTGTCTCAAATAGCAAGCGAATAAAAAAAAACAAACGACAATAATGTTTTTGCTGGCCAAGGCCGGCAATGGACAGCCTCGCGTCTTCTTTTTTTGAAAGTTACACGAACATTTCCGAGCATGTTAAAGAAAAAAATCTTTATCATTTCCACAATATTACAAATGTTAACAAAGTATGACGAATATTACGCAGCATGGTCGCCCTACACCACGCACACGCTGGCATTTAATTTCTGCACAAACGATACGGTTGCCTTGCCTTAAACATTCTCTCTGTAGAATTCTAACTACTTAGCATATTACTACGCTGGCGGCGTAAGGTTGAACGCGTGTGTTTCGACTTACGTCGTTTGGTTTTTGGAATGCTCCGAGGGTGACAACAAGATTGATCGCTATGGGATTGTTTTGTTGGATTGTGTGACATCTGTGGCGAGTTTCAACTGTTACTTTAAATTGAATATTCGATTCGGTGGTACTTAATACTACAGATTGCAGGTTTTCAGTAATTTTGCTCATTCAAAGTTAAGTAATTAATTTAAAAAGAGGTTTAGGTTCGTAGCGTTCGGAGCTTATTTTTATATTATACTAAAGTTAAATCATTGAAATGTTTGCCTCGTTGACTATCAAGTTCGGATCGGCTATATATATATACATATATGTGTGTCCGTCTTTAAAGAGGAATTATAAGTAAGAAAATTTAAATCAACTATATTTAAAGTTTAAAATTAATACCCATTAATTATAGTCACTTACGTAAAATTTTATTATCGAACACTTACTATAAATTCACGCTCTTTTAACAGATTATTTTTCGAGGTGAAATAACAATATCATTATACTTATAGGTACTTAAACTCAACGACGCATACTTAATCAATGGCTTTTCCTGCTGTGCTTGATTCTAAGGTACTATTATATTTTATAGTCAAAAACATTACCTTTACATTCGATAACGGATATTTCCTTTTTTGAATAGTCTAGAAAATTGGAGATTATTGAGCACAACGCCCTAACGAACTTTGTTTTTATACCTATATAGACAGATTGAGGCCACTAGATATTATAATATTATCACCGTCATATATTAAATGTCTATTATACATAGGTATATTGGCGCCACCAATGCGTCGGTACTCACACATATTCAATGACACTAATTAAAAACTTCTCGTCTATATATGTCATTTTTGCATGTTATATTATTACCAGTGTATAGGAGAGCAGTAAGAGTTAGGGGAACAAAAAGAGACAACAACAGAACTATTTGCCACGAATGTACTCGACGTAGCTGCGTAGCATGTGCTACGACGTATCCGCGTAGACTGTGCTACGCCGTAGACGGTCTACGAGAATTCAGAAATATCTTTCTAATTTAGATGGCTAAATAAATAGTAAGTTACTATTTTCTCGCATTTCTTCGCGCATGGAATAAAAAGTGTTCTACTCGTATATAGATGGTTTTTGAATAATTAAGGAGTTATACAAACAAACTCAAATCGCAATTTGCCAAGTTTGAGCCACCCTAGATAAACAGAGCACGCAAAATAGTTATTATAATACGGTAAATGGGAAAATCATTACCCAATGAGATTGCCAAAAGGACTGCCGGCAGGCGAATTCCATTATTACTTATTACTATTATAAAAGGTAAAGGCCTCGAAATGGTTTGTACATAATAAACTTATGATCCCGCTCTATATAATATATGTATGTATAAATAGTTTTCTTTGGTTATTTTTACATGGAGGAGAAACTTATTTTTATTTGCCGTCGTTTATCCTAAATGATAATATCATCAATTACTCAAGGGGAGACTTTTTGAATTATTTTATTTTTATGAAATAGTTATGGCTACGCTAAAAGAAAGTGTAGGAAATATGTTCCTTCCCTAAGCCCCACTTGTACCAAGCCGCTAACCTCGGGTTAGCCTCTTAACCCTCGTCAAATTCATACAAATAAACCTCAGTTAAGCGGTTAAGCCGAGGTTAGCGGCTTGGTACAAGTCGGGCTAAGAGTTATAACAATAAGTACAGAGCAAAAGACAACTTAGTATTGACTGGTACTGAAATTAAACTATTTAAAACAGATTTAGTGTCAGATCTTTAGACGGCCGGATTGGTCCAGTTGGTAGTGACCCTGCCTTCTGTTCCGATGGTCGCGGGTTCGAGTCCCGCTCGGCGCAAACTTTGTGTGATGAACACGAATGTTTGTACTCGAGTCATGGATGTTAGTATTTATATATGTATGTATTTCTCTATATACGTATTTATATCGTTGTCTAGCATCCATAGTACAAGCTTTGCTTAGTTTGGGGCTAGGTCAATATGTGTGAAATGTCCCAAGATAAGAAAATTAAAAAAGATAAGGAAATTTATTTATTTAATTTATCTCTACTAGACCTACATGTACTAGTAGTACCTACATGTAAAGTTGTGTTTGAAGGTGAAGTAGAGTTGCCTGATTTTCGTCACCCAGGGGCTTCATTCGGGAAGTAAAGGGATTTCATAAGGATTGTATAACGTAACGTCCAAACGTCACGGTGCTCAAAGTGAACTTCAAATCTAGGCGTTTAAAGTTCAGTCACAGAATATTTAATAGTACTACATACAGAATGGCCACGGAACCACGCCTGAATCTAGCCGGTGCGCAACTCGCGCCCAACTCGCCCTTACCGTCATTTGTTTCATCCGGAGATGGAGAGAATCATCACCCGCGTACTGGTACACACCACACACATTTACAAGTGTACAGTAGTCGCACGCAAACATTGACACTTCATTCGAATTGTCGAAATTGTGTTTTTATATGCCGTGTCCGCTGTGTGTCTCAGTTTGGGCGCCGTGACGTTTTGACGAACCAAATAAAATCCCTTTACATCCCGAATGAGGCCCCTGTATTAAGAAAACATCGAGTTCAAAATATGTCGAAGTAGGCCATAAGGAAATGAAAATACTTTTTCCGATAACGTATGTAATGAACTAATGAATTAATGTACGAAAACATTCCGAGAACAGGAAAATTGTAATAATGTACGTCGCGCGTCTGCGGCTCTGCGCAGTTCGCACAAGGGAGCTATTTGATGTTAAGTACCATAAGTACGTCTTTACAGAAAGTAGCCGATATTGGGCCTCGAGTCGATTGCCGTCGCCATGGCGACCATCTCAGAATGATATTAATAAGATCGCAAAATATAATACAATACAACTAAGTCTGCTGGAATTCATGTATTTTTTCCGTCCCCCTCCGTAACAGTTATATTTATTAGATACGAATTTTTACCCGCGACTTTGTCTGCAGACTTTCGTAATAAACTTGCCCTCCGAATTAGACCAAAATGCACATGCTGTCAGTCTCAAAAGTTAGTGCATTACTTCCGTGCATTAAAAGCTAAAAAAGCGTAAAGGTCCAATGGTCACTCAGGTTGACAGATCGACTTAGACTGCGACACCGTGGCGCCATCTATACCGCTAAATCACGATAAAATAGAAAATAATTGCTTATAAATATTTAATATCACAATAAAAAGTAGCCTATGTTATTCCAGGTTACAAACTATCTCTTTGCCAAATTTCAAGCAAATTGGTTGGGCCGTTTTAGCGTGATTGAGTAACAAACATCCAAACAAACTTTCAGCTTTATTATACTAGTAAGATACGAGTACTCTACATTTATGTGAATTTCCTGTTTTGTGCCCCAACATACTTTTATGAAAAATTTCATGTTTATTCGTATATTTTGGACTTGAAAGCGTTAAAAACTTAACAATAAGGCATTTCAACAACGAGACACAAATTTACGAGGGGGAGACTATTTATTGTCTTTTTTACATAGGTACTCAAAAACATTGAATAAACAATGGATATGTAATTAGAATGGGAATATTTTTCGTAACTTTAAGAGACACTGCAATAAAAAATAAAAAACACCAGAGACATGAAATTAGACAACGACAAAGCGTCGCAGTGTTGTTTTTGAAAAAATACAAATAGGGGGGTAAAATAAAATAAGATGACGTAGTTAGCCCCTACTCTCCAACTTTAATGCGTTTTAACTTAGTCATTCTTTGTTAATTTGATAAAACAACAAATACGTGTCTAATATTTTTTTATTACCAAACTGACGGATTAATTAGAATTTCGATTTCTTCACCCTGTCGTCATCCCTATTAGGGTATTATTCAAGGAAAAATCGGGAGGTATTGATTTATGATAGATTATATAAAAATCAAAACCTTTAAATCATTAAAATGCATAAATAATTTTCAATTCAATTCAATATATTTATTTCGGACCCATGATCCATAATTTGTTAGTAGTACAATATAATACTGACTGACTAGGTGTTAGTATACAAGTAAAACACAACATTTAATTTTATAGTTACATTTATAAAATGTTTCTTTTTAATCTGTCGCAAAACGGTAGGCGCCATATTCTTAGCTGCTCTGACGTCACTTCTACTGTAGACAAAGCGTTAAAAGTAACCGTTTTAAGTTTTGACTACACTTGTTTTGGTTACTATGTACTTATATTTACTATCCCAGTGACGTCACAGACCAAGCAACCATGGCGGCTAGCTTTTTAGCGCGAAAACTGAAAATGAAAATTTAAAAGTATTATTTAAAGTATTTATCCTATTCAGAAAATCGAAATAAAAATCTTATGATTCAATGCGACATAAGGATCATTTTAAATCGCATTAAAAAGATGACGTAGTACCCTTTTTATAAAAGCTAGTTTCGCAAGGAGTGTTGCGAGGATCTTTTGTTTACTTGGCCCAAATATGTGCCCTAAGTTTACGAAGTTTAATCGAAGGCTGTTAACAAGCCGAATCACCCATTATATCAGATATACCCGACTCATTAATAATAGGAAAACGACCTTTGTTACCTAGGATTAGGGGTGAGGCCGTAGCAAGTTTGTACCGGATAATTAATTTGAGTTTGAGGTCGTGATCGAACACGTTAACGCGCTGTGTAATGAAATAAGACGTCAAGTACATTGATTTTAATTACTGATCTATTGTTTTAATTAATTTATCGTGATATTTTGCACAAGCGTGGTGGCCTAGTGGTTCGACCTTTTCTTATGCAGAAGGTCGGGGGATCTATTTCGGCTCGCACCTCAAGTTTACTTATGTTCGAAATTGACTCTATGATTGAATTTAATACTGAGCTCTTTGGTGAAGGAAAACATCGTGAGAAAACGTGCACACATCTGCGAAGTAATTGAAAGATGTGTGTGAAGTCCCCAATCCGCACTGGGCTCGCGTGGGGACTAATATAGTCCAAAGCCTCTTGTGATGAGAGGCCTGTGCCCAGCAGTGGGACGCCAATAGGCTGTAGTACTTTTTCGTGAAATCGGAGCCTATACTGGAGCGAACGAAAAGATATTTCCAAAGTCTTTACATTTGTACAGTCTTTGGTATAGGACAGAATAAATCCTAGCAACCCAATTTGTACACGAGTAACGAATTCAGTTAGGGTCCAAAACTCCTGCCTATAATAGACAAAACTACTGCATCGTATCACAGATTAAACCGTACGTGAGGCAGTAACCGGCATTTTCAAACTTTGCGGATATTATGTACAAAACTAGTCGACTAACAAAGCTAATTTACGAAGTCCCTAGTCCCAGTTGTTTATAGGCAGTTTTCGGTTTGTGCTTAGAATAAATGAAATAAGAAAAATCGAGTTATTGCGCGAGCTTAGAGGACAAGTGGAGGGGAGAATGATATTGAAATATATTACAGAAACTTACGAGGAAAAGTCGTATGAGTGATTTAATAGCAATGGAGGATAAGGGTAGGCTTGTAGCTAATACGTAAAAGGCTGATTTGATTCGTGAATACTTACGAGTAAATATTGTTACAAATATAAGACTGCTGATCCATGCTCTACTTATACAAAGATGTGTGTGAAGTCCCCAATCTGCACTGGGGCCGCGTGGGAACTATAGCCCAAACCCTCTCGTGATGAGAGGAGGCCTGTGCCCACCAGTGGGACATAAATAGGCTGTTGTGGTGGTTATAAAATAAACTGTTATTTACTTAATTAAAAACACCGAAATGTGGAAGCGGTTATTCATTGGGAGTACCCTATAGCTATACTTAGGATAATTATTATCAACAGTCGTTGACTAATAAATAAAAATCCATACTAATGTTATAAATGCGAAAGTAACTCTGTCTGTCTATCTGTCTGTCTGTTACCTCTTCACGCTTCAACAGCTGGATCGATTGAGATGAAATTTGGAGATAATTGGGGTCCCGGGAAAGGACATAGGCTACTTTTTAACCCGGAAAACACATGGTTTCCGCGGGAACGCAATAACTGAATTCCACGCGGGCGAAGTCGCAGGCACAAGCTAGTAAATTCCTCTTATTCGATTCACACAGCTTCAATGAACCTCTAACCTCAGTAGAATTGAAGTCTACTCCACCACACCCATCTAAACTTAGGACCGCGGTCCCCCGAATGATCACTCCATTGGACTCGCCTCGCGTGAAACAAATGAAGCTGGAATATCTTTATACATGCCCACACAGCCACAAAGGCACGCTTAACAAAGCGCGCATATATACTGGCTGCGTACAATCAGGGCGGGTTACGGCAGAATACTTAACCAGACCGTACAATCTGACAATATCTGACAGTATTTTCTGGGATGTAACGTATTTTACAGTCTGTAACAACGTAAGTAAAAGCATTTCGATAACTGTCTGAAGTTTTTTTAGTATCATATAGGCAATTAACTACCATAATCTGCTTCTATTACTATACACAGTTACAGACTGGATTTGTTACACCAAACGCATCTTAACGTTGGTAAACCACACTGGGAAAGCACGCATCTGTACGGAGTGACAGCTCGGCGGCCATACTTAACGTTTACCTGTCCTTCAAACGTGGTTGGTGCGGTTTATACACAGTTATCAAATCGAGCGAGACAAAAAACATTTGTGACGGCAAAACATAATTGCGCTCCAAATTATAAATGAAACCATTTTCTGGCGCGTCAAGCGAGATACGACTATGGCAGATGTGTGAATTTCGCACAGATGCTATCGCAGTGTGTTACAAATAGCAGGAATTTCCTGCAGCGCCAGAGAGCGTCTCGCTGGTTAACACGTAATGGACGGCCAAGGCACCATAGACAATGAGCGGCTTTTTGGCGGTTTGTTATTATGACAGTGCCTTAACGCCGTGCATTTTTATGTGTTTTTTTTTTCTTTAAAACGAACGGACTTCATTGCATGTTTACCCAGCTCAGCTTGAATTATGTTTAGAGTGTAAATAGTAAGTTTTTAATCAGTTTTCATCATTGTTTTAAGAGTGTAACGTTTTTTGGTCTCTACATACAATTTGAGTTTGTGAGAAGAGAAGAATATTTATATTAAATAGGCACGCAATAGTTTGTAATATTATTTTTCATTATTTTATTTCATCCCTGCCTAGCAACTTTACCTGTGACAAATTGACAATGTTGTTTATTCATTGTCACATGCCCTTAAATCGAATCAAACCTGTGAATTCGTCGGCATCACTAAAATCATTGTTTTATATATGTATTTATACACTACCACAGATTACAAATCTTTTCAGCTGAAGATCTATGGCCAGTTACTTGCGAAACAAACGACGGTGCGGAACAAAACGCTCTACACAACTAAGTTTGGCGCGTGATGTAGCGCACTTACGCCGGTGACAAAGATTCTATTATTGCTTGATCCACGCGCCATATTTGTTATATGGTGCCTTATTCAGCTATCTGCGATGTACTATTTCACTCTTTGTCGTAGCTGTCAGACGGGATACGAGTATTTATGTTCCACACCTATAGATACGTTTTGATTAAATGATGTTGCTTTTGGAATCGGGGTATTAATAACGAACAATGTGCAAGATAAATTAACATGATATGAACACGAATATCCGAGTTTTCGACTTGCAATTCCGAACGAGGTTTCGAAGAACAGATTATGAAATGTTTGCGGTCGTAAATATCACAATGTATACCTAGTAGAACATTGAAGTACAGATAGTAGAGTGAACTAGAGATCTTCTACTATCTAAAGTCCCGCGCCTTCACGTTTCAAAACGCTTATTTTTTTTATTATTATTTAAAAAGCACCACCAACACTCTCAACGCATAGTTGACGGCTGTCTCAGCACGCACACATATATTGAGAGTGTTGGTGGTGCTTTTTATATACATTGAAGCGTTTTGAAATGTGAAGGCGCGGGACTTTAGATAGTAGAAGATCTCTAGTGTCTACTTACCTGTGATATTCGTGATATACATATAGGCAACTTATGAACTGTGGTTTAAGAGTGTTTTCCAATTCATATTCCCAATGAACATGGTAACAGAAACAATTAAAGAACATTAATGAATTACTAATGGGGGAAACTGGTGCCAATCGAGAGGAATAGATACAGGGGGGAGGGGCTTCGTTCACAATAATAATTAATAATGTGCGTCTAGCGACAACTCGTCAAAAACACGTAATACGACTCAACTTTAAAGAGACAAACTCAGCAAAAAGTAATCAGACCCGCGTTTTATTTATGACCTGGCATTTCATTACCCGAGTCCATTCCCCTCGAAAAATCCCAAACAGCTGTAATTACGGATTACGAATATCTTACGGAAAATATCAAAAGAGAAACAATTTTTGCCCCAATAACGAATGTTCAGAAACAAGCCCATACCGTAAATTTCGTAATTTGAAAGGATGCATCTTAATTCTTATTACGGCGGTGAATTTTGACTCCAAATCCGGGGGAAAGGTGAACCCGCACTAATTGAAATTCTCGCCCCCGGCAAAGAGACTCCGAGCGCAAAAAGTTACGAGTGCAGACCGCGGGACTTGCAGATTACAGGTGCTTATGACGCCTCGTTCCTTGCTTCCGCGGAATACTTAATAAAGCACTGACGCCACGTTTTTTCTTTCCTAACCTATCTAAATATCCATTTTACCAAATTCCTTATGTAAGTGCCATTTATTTGGTTCATGAAATCTCGTATCAATTTCATTGGACGCCCGAGAGGTTTCCCGTTCCAATTTCAAAATGTCCGCACGAGCTGCACCACAAACAATTGACGACCGGTCCGTATCGGACACAAGGAGCCTTTGCCAGTGCGTCGTGGAGCAAATTCAATTTCTCTTGAACCAACGGCGGTTGGACGCCGACCAACGGCTGTGCAATTCGGACTTTTTATACCACGTGCCAGCGGAAAGTGAAACGCAACATGTTTCGGACGCTGCCAGCTTTTTAACGTCCTTAAATTAAATATACAAAGCTCACGCACGTGACTGGGTTGAGAAGCGTTTTTTGTAATCGTGTTTTGGTGCTAACTTCGGTACTGGGATAAGGATTAGCTTTAGCTTGTGACAATGCCGTTGAATTGCTGTCTAACCATTCACTCTTACCTATTCATTTCAAATTCAATATCTGAGCATAGCAACACTTTAGAATATCAAGTAAGTATACACTTTTTCACTTATAAAAACGTCATTTTCACCTCACCTATTTTCCGCACTGTCAAAACACATTTTCAAGCGCAGAGATAATTAAACGCACCTGTCCCAACATGTCCAGTATTCCTGAATATTAATATCGCTTCTTGGTACTCATACAGGGATGCCGGCGTTGCCATAATCCTTTGTATGTACGACCGTAGTTGCCCAATTAGGGTTTTGCGAGGGAAATAAATCAAAGCGACGGAGAGGTTTTCTGATTGCCTCTCGCTGGGAATCGGAGGCTGGTATGTTGAAGCGCATAGCTTTACCAAGGTATGTATAGCACTCACTAAACGTTTATCTTTTTTTGCGTGCGATTCTGATATATTTGGCTATAAAAGGTTTTTAACGCCATTTTTACTTGAATTCTTCATAGAAAAAAATATCACTTCACAAAATTACACGGTAAATATTTTAAAATTTTCGAGAACTGTTTCAATCTCACGCCAGAATACGCCAGATTTTGGTTATGTTAAGTACACCTTATAATACGTATTACGGAGAACATATAGGTACGTTTTTTAAATGCAATTTAATTATTGTTTTAGCAAAACAAGCACGTTAACGAATTCACATTTTATCAGCCAGTCTTGCGATGTTCCAATTTTAAATATCGAAATTCGAATATTGACACTGCAGAACGTTCGTTTTTAGGGTTCCGAAGTCCACAAGGAACCCTTATAGTTTCGCCATGTCCGTCCGTCTGTCCGCACTATTGCTCGGAGATGCTTAGGTCTAGAGAGCTGTAATTTGGCATGAATATGCATATTAGTTACGCTGACAAAGTGGTACAATAAAATTTTGAAATATATTTTTTTATAGGGTACCTCCTCTACTCGTAAAGTGGGGATGTAATTTTTTTTTCTTGCGTACCCCATGGTGCGGCATATCGTTGAATAGGTCTTAAAAAAATATTGTGGGGTGCTATTTTTTGTTAGGGTCACGTGTCCCCCCCCCCTGCCAGCTAAATGGTGGTATTTGGCTGGCTGAAAAAAATCACGGTTGTGGCATATATAACGTAGTTGAAAGGAAAACTATCACAGCTAAGTAGGCTGTACAAACTTACGAGTCATAGTCGATCAACTTATGAATTAATTAAAAAACCAATGATTTTTCTCGAGCGGCAGGGGCGTGGGGCGGGCACGTCATACCACAGGCTAGCTAGATGCTAATAAGTCTTAGAAAGGTACTGTGGGCATCGTCAACTTCGGAACCCTATATTTTGCGCGTGGCCCGACACGCACTTGGCCGGTTTTTAAACAGCTGTCAATATGTCGCGTAGTATTAGATATTCTCGGTAATGCGGCGGGCGATTCCAAAGTCTAATGGCACGAGATGATCGATGCGCGACAGACGAAGTAAGTCTGGGGTTCTATTCTAAACGGTACATACATAGGAGCGTCCCTATACCTAAATAAAACCTCCTCCCAACTGAGCGAGGTATATTACCGATACACTGAAAAAAAGAAGTAGCCGAACTAGTTGAGTCAAATTAAAAATAAGAAAACTTTCATTACGAATAAATAAAACTTGATAAAAACTTACAAAACGAATTCAGTATTAAGACTAACACTATTAAGTACTAACACTATTAAGACTGGTTGCTTTCAAATAGTAGGGGGGACGCGTTGCTGATGATATTTTAATATCGCTTGAACGTTACCAGAGGTAGCTACAACATATTGAGCATCTTTCAGAGACATTTTTAACTAGATGAAAACTGGATAAAAAAGCTTATAAAAATAGGTTCAAAAACTTCCGTAGCAAGTAATTAGCCTAATAGGTTCATGAAATAATTTGATTTCACGTCAATCATCACTGTAGAATACACATTGCTATGCCGCAGGATATGTGCTCTTATAAAAAGTGCGCTAACATTCACATTTATTGAGTCTGCAGAGTAAATTACTAAAGCGTCTAATTATTTCAGAATCTTGTAACATTTTACAGGTTTTTAAAACACAAATGCCTATTTTTGGTCAATACGTACTTAGGTTTTGGTTTGATGATGATAATGATGAGGTACTTTGGTACCTATCAACAGAAATCGTTTTATGGCAATAGACGGGAATCTTCCAGAAGCAGTGTAAGTTTTATATGTTGCAATGCGCAATATCTAAAATCACAACACCTTCAAGATTCCGTTTAGCTCAGTGTTGCCAGACTGCACTTTTACACTTTTAATCCTTCATTGACATGTTGGAACTTAAACACGAAGAGCGGGCACTTCGCTATCAAAGTTCGCCTTGGGTGCCTTGGTGGTTAAAAGTTCCCCTTTCAACGGACTATGATACTGGCCGATTATCGTTCGATTGAGGCGATGGAATATTCTATAAGTTATTATTTAATTTCCGAACGTGCTTGAGCCGCGTCGCGGGAGATTGGACGTTGGTTTAAGATAATGTTGGAACTATTGGTACTTGGTTAGAACGTTCAGGGTGTTTAACGGTGTATTTGCGAAGTGTAGAAGTAAGTAGTATTGAAGTATAATGAATGACTTGATAAAATCTTTCAAAAGTAGAGATCTTCTACTATCTAAAGTCCCGCGCCTTCACATTTCAAAACGCTTTTTTTTTTTATTATTATTCAAAAAGCACCACCAACACTCTCAACGCATAGTTGATGGCTGTCTCAGCACGCACACATATGTTGAGGGTGTTGGTGGTGCTTTTGAAATACATTGAAGCGTTTTGAAATGTGAAGGCGTGGGACTTTAGATAGTAGAAGAACTCTAGTACTCACCTAACATGATTTTGTTATGATTTAGCGCGTCAAAAATGGACCTGTTTCATATTTTCACTATGCTGAAACGCAGTATTTCGTTGAAAGATGTGTTTTTAAAAATGGCATAACGATAAGTACGCTTCCCATGCGTCACGACGTACAACGAGTAACCAGCTCACGTATTCGAAGTAATTACGTCTCTAGCGCTCTGATTAGCTACTCAAACATTTCCAACAAGTTACATAGTTTAAAATCTAATTCAAATTTGGAACTCCGAGGATACCACCCCGCGTTTCAAATCAACGAATCAAATTAGAATCTTCACCTTTAATAAGCGCGAGCCAGCTCCAATTTTGCCGTCGCAAGTTCGTAACTGACTCGAATAGCTGGAAAATTACAAATGGCGTCTCATCCAATGTTTGCGAAATGACGGGTAATATCTACGAGAATTGGACGCGATAAGGGATGACTCGAGATGTGAATGATGGCCGCCGCGTACCAACTTCTATAGCAATTGATTAGGCCTTTTTGCTACAGCCGAATGGGTAGGTTGATTGCTGGTAAATTTATATACGAGTAAATATAGTAGACTACCACAAAGTGTTTTCACTGCTAACTGGATACTGTTAGAACTTTACTAGTAAAGCAGTCGTCGTAAAGAAAAGGAAAAGGGTGAATCAACTATTATACTTGCTCTCATTTTTTCAATTGTTTCTCTGTTAGACAACCCCTAAAATCAGCTTGCCGTGAGCTCTTTTCATGGCTACAAAGGAATTAAGATGTCGGCTGGTTGTCATTTTCAGAAAATCAGCAGATACCTTCATTTCCCCCTTCATTTCATAGGTTAGTTATGGAACAGGCTCGTGGAAAACTGATTTATTTATATCGTCTAAACAAACAATTGAATATTATATCTTCAATTTTCTGCCTAACTACTGTCTAATACTTTATTGTTTCTTATGAGAGCAAGTAAAAGTTGATTTACCCAAAGGTGCGTGATGACTCATTCATTTGTCTTTAATATTTCATTACTTCAATTGTGTTGGAAAAATCTAAGTTGCCAATGCCCGCAAACAGTAAACTTACCCGAACTCAACATAATAATATGTGTATACATAGTAGGTACACCAAAAACTGGTGTGGAACGGCAGTTTGACTCATAATTGTATCACCTTGGCCTTCCAATTATAGAAAGTTTAGACTAGAGCTTGTGATTTGATCAATGATAAAATGGAAATGTCAGTTGTATAGAAGAAGTAAGTACCTATATGACAAAAGAAAATAGCGTTATTTAGTGTCTGTCTGCCCCGTCGGATAATAGAGTTTATGCATGTGGCTTAGCTATAGAAATGCGTAAGTTATCACCTGATATTATGATAATCTAAAACGCAAAAGTATTCTGACAGTATTTTATTTTAGAAATGCTGCTTGCTCTACGTTTACAAATAAAGACTGCAAATACTCTACTGTTGCAAATGGCTTTTGGAGTTTCATAACATCACTGCCGTTTAAATCTAGCCTACTTATATAAAATTCAATAATACTAAATTCGTGTTTGAAAAAATATTAGTACCTTATCGCTAGAAAATTAATTGGCGGGAGCTGTTCAGATATGGTGATATAATATACTTTAATTTTGGCTTTCACATTTCCCTAAAGCAGTGTTCGCAAATTCGAAGATTGTTTATAAATAAGTTATCAATGACGGAGTGGCTGCAAACATCGATTTGCATAATCTCATACATTGTTTCGTGAAAAATGGAAATGTTGTGTACGAGACGAGCTCGAGGGGAGGTAGACTTCAATAAGGCGCCATAAAGCTCTAAGAGTGGAACCGTAAAATTTCCATCTTATCATACGTGGTGGATCATTGCAGCCGGGATTCACTCGTAAAAGACGGGTTTACGAGTGCTACCTTCTTTTAAAGCTGTGCGAGAATAAACGTAGATACCTATCTAAAAATTTTCTGACGCTTCAGTAACCTAGCATCACATGTGGTGTAAAATTTTCCAAGATGTCTAAAAAATTTGCTGTTGCAGCACATGTGTGGTACAATTTTCCATGAAAAAATGACTATCGCTTCAGTAATCTAGCATCACATGTGGGGTACAATTCCGTCGGCACTCGCTAAGGGTTACCTCTACCGCTCCTCGCGTCACACACACACACTAAACAAACTGTTGCTCACCGGGCAGCAAGG
>OZ020274.1:1650925-1720139 GCA_963971205.1 Aethes cnicana | reverse complement strand
TACCAAGAGCAGGGATAAATGGGTCGAGGGGGTAATTAAGGAACAGGTCGGACCTTCGTCGTTTAATGTGGACTTACCGTCGGGCACCACTCGGCGCCATTTAGATCAAATCCTTACACCTAAGGGAATATGTAAAAAAAGATATTCTACGGCTAGTTTGTCGGCAGATAAATCACTAGATAAGAGTTACGGTAACAAAGGCGACCCGCGGATGATGCCAAACAATGATAACTCTAAAGATCATTCAGTAGAAGAGGTAGTTGACCGCGGCCCGGGCCCTGCCGGGGATGAAGATGACTTTGAGTTGGCATCATCAGCGTCGCCGCCGGCACCGATACTGAATAGGTTTAATCTACGCCCTCGTCGCGATAGAAACACAAACATTCAACATTAGATTTTTAACTGTAATAAAATAAGTTATGTTGTTTTTTTTCTATTATCTATAACTACATGGATTGTAACAATGTTGTACATATAGACTTGTCATGTAGCACGTCATGTTATACAACATAAGATACTGTTTACATTTCGGTTATAGGGGAGAAGTGGTATGAAAGAGCCAGTTTTCTAAACGAAGCAAAAGGACATACTTTTAATGAAAGAAATTAGGATTTTTTTACTCTAATTATTGTTTGTTTATTAAAGTAGATAATTTCATTAAAAAAATCCGTAAAAACATCTTAAAAACCAATAAAATAATCATTTTTGTAAAGTGTGTCATTTGGCTCTTTCATAACTTTTCGGTATTGAAAGAGCCACTTAAAGTTAAGAAAGAGCCAGTTTGTATTAATTATGAAAATAATGCAAAATTATAATTATGCACGGTTATTATAATGAACAAAAAGGCACATCTAACAAATACTTATTGAAAACTTATGATTTTTTCGTTATTTTTTAATTCTATCAGTTATTTTAAGTCATTCTAACAAATGCGTTAATTTTAACATATTTTCAGTAATAACTACCTATTTAAGGTACATAATGTTAATATTTTTACTTGAGAGGCATTTTTTTCCTAACCAATATTGAATTTTTCATTATTTTATGAAAAATCATATAATAATCTTCTTTCAAAAACCACATTGTAAAATTTTCAAGAACTTGAAAAAATATTGCACACATTAAACTTTAAAATATTTCGATCGATTATTAAGTTTTTTCGGCTTCTACAATAATGTAAAAATATCTTTATCCTAAAATTAGAAGCAATTCTTACAAAAGTAATTGAATTTCCATATAATGCCACAGGACTCATAAGCCCAACCAGAAGTGCTTCTTCCATTTTCGATTATGCTGGTTTTTATTTTTATTTTTTGGACCAATACCTGAAGCAAATAATGTAATAATACCTAAGTAGACGTATAAAAACCGCTTAATATTTAATTTATCTATTTCAAATACAGTTTTTTAAAAGAGCCGGTTATGAAAGAGCCAGCTCCTTTAAGGCCCTTTATTTCGGCTCTTTCATGACTTATTGTTAAAAAAAATATTGCCTTCGAAATAACAACTATATAAAAACTTCTGCGCCTAACTTTTTACGCAACTGCAAGGTCCAATATATACACAAACTCAATCTACAATTCATGTACCTCTATTGGTTCACAGTAAAATACCAAAAAACAAATTAACTGACGCAAAATACTTACTTTTGAGTGCCAAAACTTTGACTCGATATACCGGCGACCATTGGTCCCGACGAATTGTCAAATGTTTGTGGGTGGCAGGAAATCAGTATTGCTACTTAAAAATAATTTTGCTAACCAATTCGTTCATAAACTACCGAAATAATGCAAGTGGCTCTTTCAAAACCTGGCTCCTTCATGCCACTTCTCCCCTACCTACCTACTTAATATAAAAAAAAAAAGTTGCATTAAGTTGTTGCTGTTCGATTCAGATTAATCAATAAGTAGTTATATAATTAAGCCGTTATTAGTTAAGGAGGTGTTGGGTACTTTAAGAAAAGTTATTTGTTTGTTGCCTACCCGCTGATTTATAATAAACAGTTCTTACTCAGCCGCTCGTGTTTTAATACGTTACTTAAATAAATCATATTTTCATGATCTTGAACATTATACATTGAACAGGGGTATTGAAATTCTACTAATCCAACTACCCATTCTCCTTCCAGTTTTATACTCTTGGGTAATTTGGTTAAGAAGTGTGCAGTTGTATTGTCCGTATAGTAGTCTGCGGAACTGTTACTTAACAGTGTAATATAAAAACTGTTATCCATCATATTTTTTTCAAGCTTGAAGCGAGTATCCAAGAATTAAATTTGTTAGGATAACCTCGCCACTTCACTAGTACTTCTTTTCTGGCACCAACACCACGCGAGCGTACTATTTTATCTATTTTATATTCAATGGTGGGGAGGTAAGTTACTTTTTGTAATTCTTTAGAATAAAATGTACCAACGATGGGTTCACCATCTAAATCCCTTAACGTATAGACAACTCGCGGAAATCGGTTTATTATTGATTCAATTGTAAATATTTCATCACTCCAATTAGTTTCATAACCCTTTTGAAAAATATGTTTATATTTTGTAATTCTAACGTGATCACCAACATTCAGTTTTGTAGTTTCCAATGAAATTTGTCTATCCTTCTTTCTATCATACAAATTACACCAAACAGTCATGATGTTATCAGAATTTACATCAATAGGTCGCATTTTAATACTAGAATGATAGCTATGGTTATAAGAATAAAGGAGATCTTGCAAAATATCTACATAATTGTAAGTATTTTTATGAGTAAAGTACCGCCACATTTTCATTTTAAGAGTTCTTTGAAATCTTTCTACTATACTTGCTTTAATATCGGGATTATTAGTAGTATAATAATTAATGTTTTTGCTCTTAAAGTAATCTCTAGCTACCTTTGAAACAAATTCGGTACCTTTATCAGACTGGATGTGACGAGGAGTAGAATTAGCTTCGGTAAATATGCTTTCAAAACATTTAATAACAGTTGTGCAATCTTTCTTCTTCATAGCTCTTGCGAAAGCATATTTACTGAACACATCAATAACACACAGAATATATTTGTATCCATCATTATATTCACTGTAAGTACTCATATCACTAAGATCAGCTTGCCAGAGTTCATTAAAGTTAGATAAAATGTATCTATTTCTGGCGAATCGTCTGTGAATAGGTTTATGTAACGTGTACGTCTCTTGAGATTGTAACCATTTTTTTACTTCATCTTTGTTCATTCGACCTTTCATTTGTTGACTTAATTTATTTAAACTACTATAGCCAGCTGGATTGGAGACATCATAGTAAATTTCATGAATGTCTACTAAGGGTTCCATTTTTCCCACTCTAATTTCTTTTTTGCCCTGAGGAGTCCACTTGAAAGAGGTGTACTGGTGCTTGTGGCTTTAAAAGATGATGACGATCGCGCACTTGACGGAACAGATGATGTGCGAGGTTTATTTATAAATTCTAGATTAGTAGGATTACCTATACAATACGTAGGCACTTTTATATCCCTTAATACTGAAGCAAACTCTTCCCATCCTGTTGGTTTTGGACGTTTAAGAGATCTAACCGTATCGCTTACCAAATCTAGAATATTGCTATTTGGAATAGTTCGATTGTATATTACAACTTCTCCATTAGTTTTCCACCAAATTTTTGGGTTACTCAAAACAATACATTCCAATAAAGTTCTAGTTTTTTTCTCATATGATTTTGGTAAATTTTCTATGATACGAGATGGACTAAATTGTACAAGTTCTGGATTTGTTCCAGACGGTGTTGTTACAGTATTTGTAGAAACATCACCTTCTGGTAACGTTTTATTTGATACTGATTCATAATTTTCATGTTCCTCATTTTTAATTACTTCCTTACTTTCATTGTTGTGTTGATCAACCCCCTCCATCATAATTGGTATTTTAAATGGTTTTCGATCTGAATCAATAAAGTGTAAAAATCGTTGTAGTGCTTGAGAATATAATGCCCACTTTTCACGATCGTTCATTTTACTCTTAAGTATTTTTTGCATCTCTCCATCTAGACGAGATGATACATTTTCGGATACACTATCATTTCGTTTCAATCTCTCAATAAAATCTGGTTCAACTAACAACATTTTTTTTGTGTTTTCCATTTTATTTATGCTACAGAGCTTAATAAAGCACTTAAAACCGCACCTAATATTATAGGTAGAAATGCACCTCCTTTTTGAATAATAACAGTTTTTCTAAATTTATGTTTCCCCTTCGAAACTAAGTTTCGTAATGTGTCTTTATATTTTTTTAGCTTTGATTTATCTTTTTTTTCCAGTGGTATTTTCCCCTTTAAAACGTTGTAAATACACTCGCAAATAATATTAATCTCTTCATCATCACAAGATTTTAACAACGCCGTGCGATACTTTGGTTTAAGTAACTGCAGCGCTTCAAGTAAATGTTTATATGTGTTTACTCTTGCAGACATTATTTGGAACTGATTAAAACATGTTGATTCTTATCGTATTTAAACCCTTTTTTAGGAACGTATACAGTACAATGTCCATCAAAAGGAAATATTTTAGTTTTAAAACGACATATGTCATCTGTATTTTGTTTCAGATCAATCATAAGGTAACCATGAGCATCTTTAGTGGCATCTTTGTAAGCTTCATCTACAAATTTTGGGTTTTCTGGATAGACTTGTCGTGACAAGTAGCGGATTTGTGTTTTATCCCTCGGATTCTTGAAATATACAATATAGCTAGTATTCAATGAAATATCACGTTGTCCCCTACCTTGATGAAATATGTTTTGAGTTATATAGAAAACACTTAGGTTTCTATGATGACTACCTTTTGTAAAAATATCAACGATTCGTCCATCTGATTCTCTCATCAAATCATCAATTATGAGAAGTTTGGGTCTTTTCCCATCAAATATAGAAAAATCTGGTATTCCTTGGTTATAATTTACATTTTTCAGATCGTATAAAGGTTGCATTTCATCATAACACCAAATAATTTCATCAAATTCAACATTACATACTTCTTTTGCATTGTTCAAAAAGTTTGTAACAAACTGAGTTTTACCACAACCACTAGGTCCTGCCACAATAGTGGTGAAAGGGTGAAGAAAATGTATCATTATAAATTCTCTTACTGTGTGTTGATATGAAAACGTATGGACTTCAAATGAAAGGAATCAAAGAATTACAAACATTTATAGTAACATGGAATAGGAAATAAATAAAAAAATGTTTTTAATACTTTTGCTTTTTTATTATGTCTACTAGTGCTACAAAAAGGAGGTTGTTGAGAAGAAACAAGAAAAAATACAATTCTTACGTATAGATTTTATTACATAACTTATAAAAGTAAACATTCTTTTACTAAACATTAACTTCTCAAGACAATCATTTTAAACCCATAAACTTATATACAAAAGTTTCATGTACACTAATTTGTATTTACAAAACTTAAAATAAATTTTAAATATTTACAATGGATACCAATCCCACAATTGAGGTTACATATTCTTAATACAGTATTCTACAATTTAGATTTGATTTCTAAAATATACAATGTACAAAATAATGATGGAAAAAAAAAAAGAAAAGAATGTACTATAGTTTACGTAAGTATTTATTTACATCGATAACAGATATAAGGTTTAAACTAAAATGTTTGATTTGGTATCCTGTAATGACCCCACGCTAGTGTGTCTGTTGAATTTTTTAATAAGTATCGTTTAGTATCATTGTAAGATAACGATATTTTATTGATATTTTGAGTAAATATACTATGTTTTATTGATTTAAAACGCAACATTTGAGCATACTGTATTGTTTTTTCAAACAAACAAGTCTTATAGTCACTAAGAGTTAATTTTTTAGTAACGCACTTATTAATTCCTTTAGCTTTAGATATAACACCATTGTTCTGAATATCCAAGGCATACATTTTTGATCTGAGACCTACAAATTCCTTTAGAATTTTACCATTATTTTCATCTTTGAAAAAACCTAGCTTTTTTTTGTTTACTAACGGCAACCCATATTCGTTGTTGGGTTTGTAATCCGATGTGTCGTAATGTAAATTTAGGTCCGGTTTCATGTCCTCATAAAAGTTAGAGGTGAATATTTGATATATTAAACTATCGGTATCTGTATAAAGAAGCTTGAGATTGTCTTGATATTTGGTTTTCATATAATCGTAGTGGAATTGATACATTAAGGTTTTCGATAGGTCTAAAATGCAGAATCCAAGATAGATTGGTTTATTATAATATATTTTTGTTTTTTTTAGTTGCACAGCTACTAAGTTTTCAGAAAATATTGATAAACTATGAAATTCAGGTTTAGCTATTAAAGATTGAACTCCTTGAGATTTACCATGATTTTCCCAGTGGTTTAATAATTTAACATTTACACGTTTTGCAACATTTTCCATGGTTTTTCCAAAAACAGAATTATTCATGAGTTTGAAGAAATCTTTTTCAAAATCAGTTGATGCCAGCGAACGCATGTGGGTATTTAAATCTATATAACTTTTTAACCAAGGAGATTGTTTAAACTTTAAGATTCGATGAACTTTTGTTAAACGCAAACCATTTTTTAAACATTGTTTTAGATTTCTGTAATGTATTACGTATTTGCATTTACTATTTAAATTGGGAATCAATTTTTTATCCTTGGTTTCTCCTAAACATACATTTTCTGGACAGAACGGCAAGTCTGAATGAGAATCATGTAATTCCTTAGGGTACTCTAGATCGACTTCTAAAATAAACCCGAATTCGGCATCATCCGGAACATGAAAATCAGTTTCGTTATTTACCCATTCAAAATTACCGGTGGGAAGACATTGAGACATCGCCCACCCATATAGATTATTTGCGTCTAAATACATGAGATAGGATGTCGGAATATTGGGGTCATAGTCATCCATAAATTCATTATTTGCTTTTGCGTGTCTGTTGCTACATTGGGAAATACCTCCTCGAACATTATTTGCTATAAAAGCTATTTTATTGATATCCGTCAAAAGTTCTAAATTAATTCTGGTAGTCCTTAACATGGCATCCCACGAAAGTCCTGGGGCCGTGTAATAATGGGCAGGATCTAAACCATATGTCTTAAGACACACATTTCTAAAATTTTCAAATACATCGGTTAGTAATAAAACATCTGTTTTTAGATAAAGATCGGAATAATCCCCCATATTTTGACATTGAAAATGAGACCAAACATCTTGAGCATGTAAAAAATCGTTTTCTGAAATGTGATTGTCAGTAAGAGTGCTATAGAATTGATCCCGAGCAGGTAGAGAAGTTAATTTCAAGGAATCATATGATTTCATGTGTTCATAAGGATAGACACCTTTTCGTATTAGACGTTTAAAGTCTTCTTCATTCGGGAAATTCAATTTCATTTCATTAAATTGATCGTTTGTTAAGTTTTTAGCTAATTTGTCTAAGCTACTCGACATAAATTTTAGAGAATCAACGAATCTCAGTTTTACAACACGGTTATTTACTTCTAAACATTTAGAAAACGAAATGTACTTTTCTTTATTCTCTGGGATCAATTCTATGTCACCATCTTCAAGTCCAAGACCATGCACTATGAAATGACTATCATAGTTGCTTAAATTATGGAAAAATACTGGTACAAAATTAGGAGATCTGTATTTTTCGGAACAGAACTTATGTGCAATTCCTTCATAAACACCAGTATGGTGGTTATAAGAAATATTGATATCCCCGTTTAAATTTTTATCACAAATATAACAAGTACTAGCTTGTGCAATGTCTGCATTATTTTTGGATGACAGTGGTAGGGGAGTTTTCACAAAGGTGTTGCTTCTACAAATAGCTTCTAAATCTTTTTTAACTGATTTCATAAATGTTTCTGCACAATTTTTGCCTTTGTATGTTCTATAAACGGATAGTGTATCATCATACGAACATTTGATATAATAACCAAAACTATACACTTCATGTTTTTGCACATTAGTAGTCGAAGATGTTATTGGGTTATTAGAACAGGACTGAATTGGATTTAAAAATGCTTCAAAATCTGCATAAATGACAAAAGGTACGCGTAATTTTCGATCATAATTATTGAAAGTAACTTCATTACAAGGTGTGTTTTCATTAAACCAATTTTTCTTTTGATCTTGTTCAGAAGGTAGTTTTGTGCAAACGTGAAAACAATCATTTTGTTGGTGATTGTTTAAGTTGTCTTGTGATGTAAAGTGGGTTAGACAACCATCACAAATGTAAATGGCGTGCTGTGTGTTTGAAAATTGTTTTGATACTAATCGAGATAAATTATTGATTAAACAATAATGTCCTTGACTACCATTTGTCAAATATAACAAATTAAAATGGGTTGGTTTTCTGTTTTTTGTTAGGTGTAATGGACCTACAACATCATGTTTTTTGTTTTTAGAATCATACTCCAGACCAAAAACGTTTATACTCATATTATTCATATTTTCAAATTTTTGTGCATCACTCAATTTAAATGGGAAAGCTAAGTTTCCGAAATGTAACGCCTCTCTGTGTTGCACATACGAACTAACAAGGTTAGAATGCTTTGTAACAGGATAAAGTCCTGATAAGATAGCCCACCGGAAACATTCATGATCATTATTTTTGACATTTATTATAGCTTTTTTGTTTTTTATGTCAGATGGTAGATCAACATAAGAAGATCCACGAAGCGGGTTATACTTGTTTATGTTAACATCTAGATGATTGAATTTGGTAACGCTCCACCCACTGTCTTTTCTCTCGAAGTTCGATAATCTAGTTGTCACTTCATTAATTAAAGATGTGAATAAGTCATTTTTATCGCTACTGACATCTATAATATTATTACTAAGTTGAAAATCAAATGTATTATTTAGTTGTTTAGTTTCCTGAGTAAAATCAGCATTCAAAATAAAATTTACTTTTAAAGCACAATGAATAGATAGTGAACGATCTAGCAATGTAAAAATTTTATCTTTATTATTTTGCAATATTATTTCGGGAACAAGTGATTGGTTTTCTTTTTCATTAAAAAGTATTCTATAGGTTGCAACCCTATTCCTAAATGCATTTTCAATTAGTTGCACATTAACGAATTCGCTATCAGATTTAGTAACATTACCCTTATGTATGTTACTATTCAGGTGACTAGCAAGAAATCTTTTTGATATGGTTATATTACATACAGAACATTCAATTTCATTATTATTTTTTGCGCTTACATTGTTAGATCCTCTCCTGGATGGTTCTGTTGATGATGCAGCTGCAGCTACATCACGACTGGTTGAGACATGATCCCGACTGGTTGACGGACGGTTTCTCTTCACAGGGACTTCTGTTTCGAAATCTGTAGCTGATCTCTTAGCTCCTCTTCCTATTTGCATAGATCTGTAAAATATAAAAAAATAATTAAAGTTGCGATTCAAAAACTTAATAACACATTCAACATGGTTATCATGTTAATTATACTAACTTAAATCTTCTCTACATTGTTGACAGTATGCTTGCATTTTTAAGACCCCATCAATTGCATCCGATGACAATGTAATAGTATTTCGTTTCGATTCATCGATATGACCGTGACATGGTGTATAGTAAGGTATGATATCCGGATCTTCAAGAAACTTTTGGGGCAATCGATTGTCTATAAACCACAATCTTATATTTCTATGAAAACACTGTAAAACGAATTCTTTGCTTAAAACTGCTATTGTATCATAAGTTAAACTGGGCCCCGTATGAAAATATCCGAGCACCATGTTGGAATTAGTATATACGCACACACACAATACACTCAGTAACTTGACCACGGTAAAAGAATGAATGAATGAGATCAACTCGAAGGTTCTCTCTTTTATAGAGGTTCCCCACCTAAAATTAAACAAACAATGAAAACCTGTCATAACAAGTTAACAGCAGTATTTGAACACATCGAAACAAGAATACAATATCAAGTTAAAATATAGGTGTTATAAACGTGTTGGAAGAGGAATATTCAATATAAAAAAAAAAGCATTACTTACGCGTTACGATGTAGCTGACTCATTAGTTCACCAATCTCAAATAATTTCTGATCTTCTTCCAGTTCTTCACAAAGGCGGATAAGTTGTACATCGTAGATATCACAATTCAAACTGTCCATGGTGAGAAGAAAATAAGAAATAAGTATTATATTGTACTCTTCGGTCCTTAAATAGTGTACATCAGGTATGGAATCTTTAAACTATAGTGGGGATCTAACCTAACGAAAATAAATATGTAACACATTTCCTATTACCGCTTTTAGATAAGGTACAAAAATGCCACACTTAACAATAGATTTCGGTTTAAAAGGAAAAAAGAACATTGTTTACAACGATCATAAACATTTAGAGTTAAAACTTAGATAAGAACAATGAGGTACATTAAGAGGTACCGACCCTTCACTAGAACTTAGGTGTGCAATAAAACATTACACTAAAGTTTATGAGTTTTAAGAAAAAGCAATACGATACTAAAATATTTTTGTTATACAAATGAAGGTTGTTTTTAAGTTTATGGGTTTTTTATGTAATAAAAATTTAACCTAGTCTTAAGATAACACAAGCACAATTCACAATTTCTTATTGTCTATAAAATATTTAACACAGGTGTCCTTTTCCGCCAATTGTTTTGTGATGTTAAAAATAACATCACGAGTGCTTTCAAGTTGTTTGTCTTCCTCTGAAGACGTATAAAACTTCAACCTGACGTCAGCGTGTTTCCACTGCTCCCCTGGTGCAATGTTCTTGATTTTTTGAATATCAAAAATTTCTATTTTTATCAAATGGGATGAGTAAACGCCGTCATCTTGTCCCGATGATATGTATGCCACACCGTCATTAGTGCTTTGTGAAACACTTGAAGACTTTTTCGCCGATTTAGGTTTCTTTTTTGGTCTTTCAAAAAATCCATCTATGCTGTTTCCAGCACGCTTTCTCGCGATAGCTTGTTTTACTTGGTGTCCAACCGTTCCTTCTTCATCGCTAGCTTCGCCATTAGTCTCAAGGTAGTAATAATTCTTGAAAGTATTGTCGGTAAACTGAAACCAATTACACAACTATTTAAAGCACTATCAAAAACTATGAACACGAGTGAAAAATAGATAGAGTCCAATGGATCGTGTTGTTACAAGTTAAACTTGGACATTTATTAAATTACATGATATTAGGACAACGTTCCAAACACGGAATCTCCTCAGATTTGTAGTGAGTTCTATCATCAAAAGAGTCATGTAGCATGGGTTAGGCTAGGTTAGGTCACATAAATTAAAAAGCAGTTAATTTAAATACTTACATCCATAATGTGGAGTCGATAAACACTACACCAAAAACACTTTAGCACGATTCAACACTGTACTACTGTATACTAACAGAGCTCTGATAGCAAGCACAACTGGAGTCGAAATACATATAAAACGTTTCCATCCTTCGGTTTTTATAAGGATGCAACAATAGTTTACCGTTAAAATCTCGTCTTAACTAGTTGGAACGCGTTTGCTGCATTCACCGACACCGAAATAATAAAATTACAATAGTCATTCGGCCCTTTGTTAATAGACGCCCATCATAAAAACATTAAACCTTTTTATTATTTAACAATAGATAGAGTCCAATGGATCGTGTTATTCGTGTTGTTACAAGTTAAACGACCATCGTGTTGTTACAAGTTAAACGACCACCCAATTATACAAAGAACTGAATAGTTCTATAAACACATACGCTAACACAAGTTATAAAATATATTTGGGCAATAACTACTTGGATATTTATTAAATTACACGATAATTAGAACAACGTTCCAAACACGGAATCTCCTCAGATTTGTAGTGAGTTCTGTAGCATAGGTTAGGTTAGGTTAGAACTGTGATCAATTAAAACCAAACTGGCGCATTTATTAAATTACATGATATTAGGACAACGTTCCAAACACGGAATCTCCTCAGAATTGTAGAGACTTCTGTAGCATAGGTTAGGTTAGGTTAGAACTATGATCAATTAAAACCAAAGTGGCAGTAGTATAGAAATAGTTTAGGTATTCATCAAATTGTTGAGAGGACAATTAAAAGTGAGCTCGAGTAGACAATAGAAAAGGATCGGTGGGTCAGGTACGCTTTGAAATGGCAAACAATAGCAACCGAGAGCACGAACACACAATAGAAAAGGGTCCGCGGATCAGGTAAGGATTGAAATGGTAAACAATAGCAACCGAGCATGGATAGACAATAGAAAAGGGTCGGTGGTCTAGATAAGGGGTTTGGATTTTTTAGTGAAGATATAGCACATCGTGTAAGTCGTAACCGAGCTATCTGAGAGTCCTGAGACCTATCCCAAACGTTCCAAGTGGGGGCCTTTTTTTTTTTTTTTTTTTTTTTTTTTTTTTTTTTTTTTTTTTTTTTTTTTTTTAGGGGATGGTGGTCCGCCTACCGCCCAATTTCACCCCACGGACCCGCCCACCCCGTGTTCCAGAATCGGCGAATACCTACTACTATCGCCTCCTGTTTTTGTTCCAAAGAATGGCATTTTCTCGTCTCTTTCCAGAATTGCCGTTTATCTTGTTTACAAACATACTTTTTTCATTTATTTCGCTGCATGGCCACATAATAATTACTACGTAACAGATACTTAAGTCACTGCTTTCGGCACATCTGAACGTGACATCAATACATTATACATCATACAATAAGTGCTGTCTCCTCCATATTTCCCCAAATATCACGAGACTGCCGTTCGTTTCACATTTGACAGTCAGTGGTTGACAGGTTGCTAAAAATATGTAAACAGCTCTTTATGGAGGATTGAAGTGAAGGAGCGCCATCTTTATCCGCCTAGGTGGCTTGCCACTTGTGGCGACCGCAGCGCCCCCAACCTACCCGATTTGGTGTCCACTTTTGGAACTATAAAGATTGCGCTCCTTTACATCAACCCTCCATAACTATCTTCACCGTTTCTGACACACGATCTGTATTGAACCGACTAGTGCATATCTTACCGACCATGAAATTTTTCTCTGCCGTGTGCGTCGGGCAAATTCAGCGTTACGCACGAACACGGTCTTGCAGCAATATTGGCACAAATTTGATATATAATAGCTAATTTCAACAACATGTATGCAATATAGTTACAAACTTGCCTCGTCATATTTGATGAAACAAAGAAAAATAGTCTGCCGCAAGTTAACATGTTTTCCTGACAGCGACGCGGCTAAACGTAAGAAATATACGTCTATGTATGTACCTTGAATGTATAAGTGTGTTGTATTTACTATATGGATAGTAACTACCAGGCTTTACATACCAAGCTTCAACACGTTGTACAGTCGACTCCACGTCCAGCTATACACTGGTGGCCTTATTGCGCTCATAATAAAGTTGAAATTGGTAAAATAGTGTATAGCTAGATGTGGTCTTGACTGTACCTGTATTTGTCGGATTTTATAAAAGTTTGATCAGACCGCTGGAATAATTATTTCTCCGACCCATCGCGTAGGTAGGTAGATAATAATCTTTTACTTATCTTGTTATACATTCGCATTGTGTTCATTTTCTTTTAATACACACGTACTTTTGAATATTTTACTTTTGTTCGCAACCTCTTTGGTACCAGGTGGCGGAGGACGTATTTTATCATGAAACAAAATTCTTCTTTCATACTGGGTATGGAGTGTGGAATGTGTCTTGGTAAGGAGCGCAATCTTATATGGCGAAAAAGTTAACGGATTTGATAAGCTACAAAACAAAACACACTCTCCTCACAACCGTTTTCGCCTCAGCAGCGCCATCTGAAGGCGCTACTGCAGACTATCCGCCTAGGTGTCTTGACAGGAGTGGCTACCGCAGCGCCCCCAATCTACCCGATTTGGTGTCCACCGTTAAAACTATAAAGATTGCGCTCCTTTACTTCAACCCTCCATAATACTAGGTAATACATATTCATGTTGTCGTCGAGTCGACTCCTTTATTCCGAATGTCGAAGAACCATCGATTCCCGATTTCTCACCTTTAGCATATCCTGGCATTCCTGGCAAAGCAAAGCCGTGGTGGCCTAATGGTTAGACCTACCGCCTCTCATGCAGAGGGTCGGGGGTTCGATTCCGGCTCGCACCTCTAAGTAATGTGCGAAATTCAATTTGAAAATACCACCTGAGCTTTTCGGTGAAGGAAAACGATGTGTGTGAAGTCCCCGATCCGCACTGGGCCCGCCTGGGGACTATCGCTCAAACCCTCTCGTGATGAGAGGAGGCCTGTGCCCAGCAGTGGGCCGTAAATAGGCTGTAATAGTAGCATATCCTACTCCCTAAGTATACATATGTTGTCTCGATTGTGCGTCAGTTTCTTTCATAAAACAAAAGTGATAAAAGAATTATTTATTTGAAAATTAGCAAACAGTCATTATAATACATACCTAAGACTTCAGAGGCATAGTGTGTACAAATAAACACCCGATTTTTGAAAAGCAAAAAAGTTTCGTTGCCCACAAGCTGGGACCGGAACCCAATATTGCGCGTGGCCCGACACGCACTTGGCCAGTTTTTTACCTGTTTGTCCTCGGCTACAGAATATACCACATGTTCCTTGCATGTGATAATATCTTCAAACAAATGTGTTTATGTAAATTGACCGGTAAATTCAAACCCATTTAAATTGCATAATATGTTAATCAGTGCAGTACGATTGCAGTTTTTGCCTACCGACGTAGAACATACGACGTAGAAATTCAATTTGAATTTACCACTGTGCTTTTCTGTGAAGGAAAACATCGTGAGGAAACCTGCAAGCATCTGCGAAGTAATTCAAGGATGTGTGTGTGCCCAATCCGCACTGGGCTCGCGTGGGGACTATAGCCCAACCCACTCGTGATGAGAGGAGGCCTGTGCCCAGCAGTGGCCGTAAATAGGCTGTTGTAGTGTAGAACATACACGGACAACGTACTGGAGGATTGGATTGAACTTGGTTACCTACTAGAAATGATGTTCCTATTTTGTGGAAGATGCACTAATCAGGTTTAAAGGACCGAATCCTTCAACCTATCCCAGTATTGCCAGTGTATCTTTTGACGCATTTTCACTGGAAAGCCGTGCTAACCTATTGCTATAACTTACCGCTTCGTGAAAATATCGTGGGTGATATTGTACCTACGCTTCTGAGAATTAAATAAGAGGGTTTATTCCGGCTGTTTTTATTATTTTCTCAATATTACCTCTAAGTTTACTTATGTGCGAAATTCAATTTGAATTTACCACTGAGCTTTTCGGTGAGGAAACCTGCACGCATCTGCGAAATAATTCGAAGATGTGTGTGAAGTCCCCAATCCGCACTGGGCCCGCGTGGGGACTATAGCCCAAACCCCTCTCGTGATGAGAGCAGGCGTGTGCCCAGCACTGGGACGCAAATAGGCTGTAGTAGTAGTAGTAGTAGTAGTAGAAAATAAATAATCATTCTATGGTTGAACGACGTGTCTCGTTTTATATTTGTTGGTTAGGCATTCAAATGATAAAATTACATTAAAATACATGGACAATGCGATGGGAATTTTTCAAAGGATAATTACTTCCATAGTACTAAAGATTTCGTGTTGCTGTGATAATTGTTGCAATCCATACTTAATGTTTTATTCAACCATAGAGCGATAATTCATGTCTTCATTCAGTAATATTCAGAAATGATTGAAAACAGTGAAATATTTGACAGCTATTTGTGACGTTGCCAACTTTCGGAATAAACCTTCTTAAGGGATCTTCTTTAAACGTGCTAATCTTGTATATTTCCCTGTTTATTTATTAATACAAGCGATCTCAGAAACGGCTCCTACGATTTTGATTATCTCGTGAGGTTTACGGGGGCGATAAATCGATCTAGCTAGGTTTCATATCTGTGAAAGTTCGGTTTTAGCTATTTTCACCCGAGGAAACCTCGGTCACCCAGGTACTGTTAAATGCGTAGTCCCCACTAGGTCTGCATGGGGACTGTAGCCCAACCAGTCTATGGTACTCATGAGACGAGGCCTATGCAAAGAGAGATAAATACACTCAAACGCAATGAATTCAGGTCACTTTTTATAGCATTATCCATACAAAGTGATCCGAATATAATGCTGTTGAGTGTAGGGATCTTCTACTATCTACGGTCCCGCGCCTTCACATTTCAAAACGCTTCAATGTATTAAAAAGCACCACCAACACTCTCAGCACATGTGTGCGTGCTGAGACAGCCATCAACTATGCGTTGAGAGTGTTGGTGGTGCTTTTTAAATAATAATAAAAAAAAATAAGCGTTTTGAAATGTGAAGGTGCGGGACTTTAGATAGTAGAAGATCTCTAGTATCTTGTGATTACCACAAACCCTACCTTACTCATTGGTTCAAATGGCCGTCAGTAGTATGAAATAGTCTGGAAATCCCTTGTGATATTTCCTCGGGCATTTTTCTCCGTTTTATCCATTAATCTAGAGCCGGTGGCGAAATTCCCAGAGATTCCGATATTGCAGATTTGTTGTTATGATAAATGACTCCCCACAGCCTGTATAAGGAATTCATAATTTAATTTCATTCATTTATACTTGTCCTTGTATAATCTCTGTACTGTACGTCATTTTACTTTCATAACTATGCCACATTGACCTATTGTAAGTAATACCATATGGACGAACAGTGCCTAACAGAATATGTCAAAATATATGAAGCAAACTGACATTAGAAAATACGTTCCAATATGCTAATAACGCCTCTTTATAACGGAGACATTTTTCTCCGGCTGATTATGAATCCTTACTTATAATAGACTAGCTTTTCCCCGCAACTTCGTATGCGCAGAAATATTAAAAAGTAAAATCCCGATTTTCCCGTTCCCGTGGGAATTTTGCAAAATCCTTTCTTAGCGGATGCCTACGTCATAACATCTACCTGCATGCCAAATTTCAGCCCGATCCATCCAGTGGTTTGGGCTGTGCGTTGATAGATCACTATGTCAGTCAGTCAGTCAGTCACCTTTGAGTTTTATATATTTAGATGAATGCTGTGCCACACTCGCGATACGCCATTCAAATGAAATCGAATTTGCACACTAATATAAATATAGTGTACAAATGCATGCGCGTGTCTAAGGCCCGGTTCCTATATCCACGAAACGCCTCGTTTTGCCTACGGACGGTTGATTTTTGACATTTGTTCCATAGAGAATCTGTCAAATTTTAACCGTCCGTAGGCAAAACGAGGCATTACGTGGATATAGGAACCGGCCCTAAGTGAACCTGTTTAGGGTTGGCGGACGGAATGAGAACGCGCGAGCTACCCACCCCTATGTAAGCACTTGTTACGAGCGACGACCATGACTGAGTGCAGTAAGTTGTGGCGGTCTCCCAATAACTCAACACCTTTATATACCCACATTCTAGCAATAAATATATGATTGATTGTTGATTGATTGCACGTTCCCGGTCCCTTCACGTTCGCCGCGGGCGGTGTGTATGTGAGGTAACCTGGCATTGGTGCTGGGGATACGTGTCGCTACTGATACGTAGTACCTATTAGATATACCTACTGTGACTGTATTAAGCTTTTTCTGTGACCTGCTTCTATCCAAACATATTTCCTCGCTTACTCCACATTCATACTGATAGATCACCCCATTACCTGTGTCGAAATATATTTAATGATGTATTATTTAAGTTCAAGGTCCCAATTTTCCCATTCCCGTATCAATTTTGGGAAATCCTCTAGTGCTCCGGTACAGTCCCCAAGGAACCTACATACCAAGTTTCAGCTTTCTACGACCTATAATTTCGGCCGGACGGTGTCTATCAGTCACTCACTCACTCAGTCAATAATAGAACAGTTTTACATATACTGGTGACAGTAAAATACTTTTACGTCACCCTTGGCCGTAAAGTGGGATTTTCTGCCCGCTACGCGGAGAGAAAATCTCACTTCTTGGCCAAGGCAAGACGTAAAACTTTTGACAAACCACGGGCGGTAATTCGTAAAGCCCCAGATCGCATATTTATGGCCCTCACCTTCGGTTCGGGCCACAGAAACCTGCGATCTGGGACATTTACGAATTCACCACCCTAAGTCTGTAATGTACTATTAGTCAAGTCCGCTTATTTAATATTACCACATTACAAACGTATCACGAGACAATCATATGACTACTGCAAAACCCCACGACAAACAAATTCCACCTGTCTCACGAACGAAACAAGGTTATTTTTATGTTGGAAAACTACTATGTTACTAATAGAATTGAGTCAGGTATTTTCATATAAAAATATTCTTTTGTCTACGCTTCGTTGTACAAGCTTCAGATACGAATGTGAGCAATATGTTAAGCATTCAGTAAAGTAAATGCTGTTTGTATTATTTGCACATTTACTCCTTTCCAACGGTTTTTAAATATTCATTTTATATATACAATATACATAAACATGTATTATATTATGTTTATATATTTATTTATATGTATTGTGTACATAATATTTGTGTATATTATGTATGTATCTGCACTCGGATTATTTTGATTATCATCGGTTGTTTTTTTGTTTCTTCAATTTTACACCACCCATCATTGTTTTTCTATTCGCATTCTCCACTTTCCTAAGGTTGGCTGGAAGAGATCGCTGCTTAGCGATAAGTCCGCCTGTTGTTTATCTACTAACTGTGTATCCTTTCTGTATTTCCTGTGTTTTATATATGGTGTTCAATAAAGAGTATTGTTGTTGTTATTATTTGCAAATTTCGTTTAAAATGTCCTTTCATCTTCATATTAACAATTAATGTTATAAATCTGACGACAACTTTTTTTTCCTTAGTCTATCAAGAAGATTATTGAAAAGTACAAGTTGGACACGTATTTTTTCTTTTTTCGCGTAATCAAACTTATACGGAGATATATTGAGTTGAAATGTCGCGTGACGTCACGGTTAGGTACGATTTATACCTAACGGTGACGTAGTTAGCCCCCACTCTCCAACTTTAATGCGTTTTACCTTAGTCATTCTTTGTTAATTTGATAAAACAAAAAATACTTGTCTAATATTTTTTTATTACCTGACTGACGGACTAATTAGAATTTCGATTTCTTCACCCTGTCGTCATCCCTATTGTAGTTGATTGGTAGCCCTGCATATTCCTATACATACACAATCGGTCCCCATCATTTTATGCAAGTAATGTCAAAGTTGTTGTAGTGTTGTATTTTGTTGTGTTGTGTCCATGTGTAATTTTTTGTTTTAATAAATTAATTTCAAAATAGCTACATCAAAATTCAATTCAGCCGGGCTTTGCATAAGACGCGAATGGGATTGGCTAATCTATCAAAAACAAACAGGAAACCCATGCAAACGACGTCGAAGAAAACCTGTTAAACAAGAAAAAAGATTGCGCATAAATGCCACAAAATACAAAACGAATTACACGCGTGCCAAAAACCATTTCTTATAGATTTATTAGATGGTAAATCGTTTATCGACTTCACCTCACAAGCTCTCAAACCTCCACGTCATACGCTTTTCAGAATCTACTCTAAAAGTCTTTATATAAAGTCCTCTTTCCAATGTATGGATGGAATGAGGTACGAGTTTGGGAAAGATACAGAAGGCCATAGGAACGGCGGGGTTTGACGAATTATAGATCAAAGTCAATACACTTATTTTTTGCAGACTTACAAGTAAATCCGCGGCCGTGGCTGCCCAGAGACGCTGACAGAGATGAAATATTGTATAAATCTTTTTTATTTGCTTTTGTTTTCTTTTTGCCTTCGCGTAGCACCATCCGGGTTGGTACCACTGTCTTAACCGTTAATCTGCTGCCAAATGGCAATGCTCACACAGCTCACACTGTTGCGTTAAGGCAGCCAGGAAGGGCTAAAGGCAGCCATTGAAAATGGCACAGAGGCATCCCATCTTGATCCTCAGGGTAGGCAACGCATTCGCATATTAAATTTTAAAAAACGATTGATAAGTCTGCAGAAATCGCGTACTTAATAATATGTATGTGTATGCATGTCCGGTTTTAACTCGAGAACTACTAGACGGATTGTCACAAAATTTGGTATGCGGGGAAAAATTTCAACACGGGTAGAACACGGGTACATATATAGGCTTCTTTTTATCCCGGAAAAACGGCAGTGGATGGCAACTTTAGGTGCTTTTGGCGTCCAAAGGGTCAACATACTAAACGTTTTGTTTTTTTTTTTTTTTCATTTATACACTCTCTCCGACACTCCCTGCCACCGTGACCAACCGAGAACGAATAGGCAAGCATTAATCCACTTTGCCTGAAAAAAAATGGTTTGAAAATATCGGCCCCGAATGCCAATTAGCTAAATGCCCAATATTTTAGCTCTCGCGGCCTAATAACTTAGCCGTAATTTGAGAGATGCGCGTAGTGAAAGGCTTTTGATAAGATAAAGGTGTTTTTGAAGTTATTGGAATGCACTATTCGGGATGATTTTGGAACGGGTTTGGTAAAATATTTCAGTTCAATTTTATCAAAAAACTTTTTCTGGAAACGTTTAAAATGCCTCCAAAATTTTGCCATTTTGTTTTTTGCGATATTGATATACTCAGTGTCACTTTCACAATTAAGACGAATCTAACGACACCTCGCATGCTAATCCATCAAGTCATTTAGGCTACAGAGCGTGCCAAAGAAAATACACACATACATACTTACATATTTAAATTCAAAATTCAATCATTTGTTCAGCAAATTGGCCACATAGGGGCACTTTTACACGTCAGAAAAAGAATTTACCAGCGCTTCCTAGACCCATTGCTTGAGAAGAAGCGCCGCAACAAACTCAGCAGAAGGCCCTTTTTCAAAAATTTCACATACACTCGAAAAACATAACCCTCGTTCTAGCGCAGTCGGGTAAATAATCTTAATCAGTCCTTCATATTGTCTTCTATTATAGAACAAAATTGAATAATCATCAAATAGTTATTGAATAGTGCATCACATTATTGCGACAGCTCTAACAAGAGGACTGAGCTAATTAGGGAAAAAAACACGCTCAAACAATGAAAATGCTTCGAGAACATGCTCCATGATTCGTTCAACACCGAGCCTCTTGACTGAAAAGCTCCATTGTGCCATCCCTAACTACAATTATGTATAGGGTTGAAGAGTGTGACCCAGCTAGCTCGCCGGAAAAAGGAAAGTGAGTTGTTACAGACATAATAAATACAAAAATCATTTCACTGCCGCATTTTAAGGTATGTACCAGTATGTAGAAAATGACCTTTAGAATAACATACGATGAAAATTCAGAAAAAAACGAAGAACGGCAAGTTAAATTAAAACTTCAAATTGTGCTTTTTTTAACGAAAAAAGTAAGTACCTACATGAGACATAACATTGGTCCTTCTTTATATAACTGTTATATGACTTCATCATCCGTTTTCTGCTTGACATTGACTTTTTGGACAACATGTAGGTAGGTAGATCTTACAGGTTTACACAACTTAGGAGGCGCGTGGCTTTAACAATAATAGTCTCTGCGTCAACGGCTAGTGCTTCACCGCGCGCCTGAAATTCAGAACATTTCGGCACTCGCGTCAAATCATTGCCTATTTCCAGGACAAGACCTTATAAACATAAATGATTTGGCTGTATTATTTACAAGTGTCAGGCGGTGGAGTGGCTTCTCGTGTCAACCCAAGACTGGGGTTGTCACTAGCTCGCTGCCTCGCCTCGCTCGAGCCGAGATTGCACGCCAAATTTAAATTCACAAAGGCTTTTATTTTAAAAGCTTTCTTACTTATTAAGGGCTGATGTTATAAATATAAATTGAATGTTTTTTGTTTAAATATGTATAAAAGATTATATCTGATTTTGCAGTGTAAATCTTTACCCAATTTCTATCAGATCACTGCCACGGATAAGACACGGTGCATGTTTTCAGTCTTCGAAAACGAAGATTAAGGTCGAGTTGATTCATGCATAGTTGACGGACTCCCGGTCGTTAAATATGGCCGCCGAGCTGTCATTCCATACAGAAACGTCATTTTATCCCATATTTAACGTTAACCTTAACTTTAACGGACGGTTTGAATCAACTTACCCTAAAAAACGTAGCAAAACGCATATTGTATGCATTTAATCCGCCTTTTGTACACTGCTTTTGTAATTTTTACAATGAAGAGTTTTAATAAACAAATATTCGTCTAATCCCTATAGGTATCCGCACTGTAGGTACATACTGACGTACATAATTATAACGCTGTGCTACATATCTCGTTTAAAATTTACCACGAATGTGTTAACCGCGGGTATAACGAGTTCGAATTTCTTTGCGGTCAGCGGGCTACCCTAATAACTTGCTCACCCGCTTAATAACTGAAAGTGCAGTGTGTGGCACAAGAGCAATTAAACCGGCCTGTGACCGAAAAAATGTTTAAAAAGAAATTTTCTTGGGAATTTAAATTTGTATCATTAGAAACAAAGGTTGCTTTTTCCATCCATAAAGCTACGATAGACTATGAGAATATAGATAGAGATTATAAGAATTAGGTAATTTCAAGGCAATTCGATTTACAAAGCAGATTCTTTTTTTGCACAATCAGCTTCGCCGTTAACTCATCGCCATTTGACAAAACAAAGGAAGTTTATTCAACGAGGCGGCCTTTTTAAATAGCAATAAATTCCATGTTACCTCTCGTGCTCGTGCTGCAGTGCAGGTAAAGGCTAAACGTTTGCACCGAGTCACACTGCACGGCTAACAAGGTAACGGGGTCGAGAGGGGAAACTAGCACTCTGTAAAATATTAAATTTAATGACCTGCTTTTGTCACAGGGAGTTATTGCCCCAGCCTCCTCGCGGATTTCACTTTAATTATTAAAACGGCAATCCTGTCCCCGTTCTCCTCAAAAGTTGGCAAGTCGTGAGATAGAATTAATAATTGGAAGTTTGGTTTTCATCCAACAGCTTCGGAGGCTTGAAGACGTTTTGGGGGTTCCGAGTCGGATATGATTAAATGTGGCACAAATTGTCGTTTCAGCAGCTTTCCAGGCGTAATTAAATAATTATGCCGCTGATTGAAGGAATCGAAATAAAATATGCTTGTTCAGGTACTTACTTAGTATAAAATTATTTACCCAACTCTTCACAATGACAATAAAGATCCTTTTACCATAGAAAGATCAAAAGACATTTTTAGCGAACCGTCCCTTTAGGGGGTTAGGTTTAGTTTAAAATTCCGGTAGGTGGTTCGACGAAGTCGATAAGAAACTGCGAAATAAACATCTCTATAAATATAGCGGTAACCATAAGCATGTTAAAACACTGGTAATGTAAGCTGTTTGCAATGAGCTAAGCTATCTAGCACAAGACAACAAAGAACTTCAACTTGTAGAATAGACTGCGATGTTTTCGCTCAGGCTCTTAGAAGCGGGTCGGCATTACCATAATCAGATACCGGCCCAATCGATACACACTGTTCACGATAATGCAGAATTACTTTACCATAAATTACTTCCTACAGACTAGTCAGTTTCATGGAAAATTTTGGAATACGAGTGACACTGATAAAGTACCTAAAAGTAATGTCGACGAGTGTGATTTTAAAAAGTCTTATTTTTAACCACCGACGCAGAATAGAGGTGTTAATGTTCATCCAAAATAAGATAACAAAAACGCACTTAACGGTTTTAAGTACATTTTCGTCATTTTACCTTGGTTGAACATTCCTGCGTGTCTTTTATGTTTTACCTACCTTGAACGAAAGGTTGAAAATGGCTGTGATTGTCAATGTTTAATTACAAAAACGTACCACTTATATCAGGTAGCCTGTTTACCAATCCAACTCTGTCCACATGTAAACATTGCATGGAAATTCATTCAGTAGTATCTGTGGACCGATTTGAAAATAGTCCTTTAAAAGATTTGTGATCAATCATCAATGAAATTGCCTCTTTTATCTATTTATTAACACTTTACTTTTAACCTGCAGATACACCGCATAGGTTTTCACTACATGTAACATGAGGTGAAGAGGTGAGCCTCTCAGGTAGTCATTTATTGTAGACGTCCCAACTTGACGAATGGTGGATCATCTTTCAGAGTTCACCCGACTCCTTCGACCCCAAGACTACTGATTGTTCGTAGAAAAATCGTCTTCACGTTTCGGGCTATCCCATCTTCAAACAACCCGAGTTGTTATAAAAATTTCACGTTTTGTTTAAAACTTAATGACGTTTGACGACAGGTTTGACTCAGTTGGTAGTGGCCTACTGTTCCGGCGGTCGCGGGTTCGAATCCCGCTAGGGGCAAACTTTGTGTGATCAGCACGAACGTTTGTAACCGAGTCATGTATGTTTTATATTTATATATGTATGTGTTTCTCTATATTTATAAGTATTTATATCATTGTCTAGCACCCATAGTACAAGCTTTTCTTGGTTTGGGGCTAGGTCAACTTGTGTGAAATGTCAAAAGATATCTATTTATTTATTACCATTTTTTAAGAAGAATTTTATAATTAAATACTCTTCACTTCAGTAGCACGAAAAAAGTCACTTTGCCGTTAGATTTCTGCGAACAGAAATCTTTTTAAACTGGCGCAAAAATGATTTTCGGTTTCAAACGGCGACTAATACAGGCTGAAGATATTATTTTTTCTAATAATTACAAAGTTGGAAAGTTCCGATAGCGAGCAGAACAAACTTGTGTGTTTCTAGTGAAACACACAAGTGGCACACTAGTGGCATCAAAATTATTCCGCAACTTATGCAATGATGTGAGCTTCGCTACACTCAGGGTTTTACCTTTGAAACACTCGCTACGATCGTGTTTAAATCCATGCCCCCTTCGCTTACCTCAGCTTATATATACTAAGTAGCAAGTTTTTTCTTTTCTGTGGAACAAATACGTATATTTACTTACCACAATGTAAACTGGAGTGCCGAATTTACGCTGCTAACACGATATAGATAAGTCATTATCATTACGGATGAGGTGAGTCTTCATTTGATTTAACCACGTACCTACATATAAATATGCTAGAGGACAGAGAAATTTGTTTGGCCACAGAATAAGTAATAGTACTAAGTTTGGCTAAAACGGCGTGCTCTATGAATCCTTACATATAATATATATACGTGTAACGAGTATATGTCCTTTTATTATTCGTCCTCATATTACGGCGCTGTGTTTCCCAGATTTTCAATTTCGTCCAACTTTGCTCCCAGTTGCGGTTTTAGGTAGTAGTAAATGTTATAATTGCTACACCCGCAACGCTACGAAGTTCCAAACCACATGCAACTTACTATATTTCCTTATTAGGCAGCAATTTAAACCCTGTATTCACTTAGCCTGTAAAAAGATCTCGTATTCAAGCTGAACTGTATGTTAACGGAGCAAGGTCCGTTGAATTTACAAGTTTGAAGCAATTCTGTTCGACGGTTCTGATTAGAAAGGACTTAAGTGCGCGGTTTTCGCTCACCGATACGACCTTATTACGCTGAGGCTTTATCACTGGAGATCGATAGTCCCCCCATCCCCAGGGGGTTGTCACCTGTCAGATAACCAATATCATCGCACCTGTCGCCGGGACTTCAAAGGAATCTTAAGTTCGCGAGGTTACGGCCCAGGCGCTTGAATCCTCATAAAAATAACTTTTTAATTTAAGATTGGAAGAAACGCTCCAAGTTTCAGATCGAGTGTCTGAATTTGAATGATAATGGGTTTTTGTGTTTATATCACTGTCTTGAGGTAAATAAACAGCTAGCTATGTTTATGTGATAATACTTATTTTTTTCAGTTTTATTTTAGTAGAGTAGTTTATGGAGTAATAGTATTTTTTGCAACAGCTAACTACATAATAAGGGGGCTGTCAGACTATCAATGCTCATTTACAAACAGACTAACTAGCCGACTTTCGTTATGTCTGGCTGAAGAATATGGGCTCATTTGTTCGAAGATGTTAGCCCATAATCCCAAAACAAGTTTATTGAAACTAAAGCAGGCCAATTCAGTAGTGTTTAATTATTTACTTAAATAAATATTTGTATTGCTCTATAGAAGATATTTTTTTCTTCTTGATCGTTTACTTTATTTGAATACACTTCATTAGCATTTCACAACGTTAGCTTTGACATAATATGCTAAATTGGGGTTAGGATTGTTATTTATTTTACCACTGTATTATTCTTTTTGTATTTCTTTATTTGTGAAACGTGTGCGAATAAATTAACATTTTACAAAAACATTTTTACCTCAACACTCTAGTTTTTACGCGATTAAGTCCCGTTGATAGTGTGTTTAATATGAGTGTGTATCGCGAAAGTTTGAGACAATGTACTCCTATATTTTTTCTATACGTAATCTAATTATTCAGCGGATCGTATTCTCTTAAATACGTACAAAAATCCTATACAACTCCGCTTTTGTATGTTAAATACTTACTGACCTACTTTTAAGACGGTAAAATATACCGACTTTCCTTTTCTTATAAAATTCCATCGTCTGTGAAGATCGGCTTACCTTTGGCTTCCCAATTCAGCATCCACTTGCTCCGCTTTGCATTCATACATATAGCTTTCAAATTTCAATGCTTTCATTATTTTCGCGTCTGTTTGAAGTAGGTACCTATTGCTTTTTGTAAATAAATTACACATTTTTTAATTAAAAATGCCTAGAACCTTTCGTTTTAACATTACTTTTCAGTTACCTAGCTATGATGGAACTTGTGTTTGCCCGCGGTTTAGCTCGCGGACAGATTGTGATGCCCTCGTGTCCTGTGAACGTGGCAAATGTTCCAATATAGGTATTTTATATTCAGTATAAGATCATTCTTCAATTTTCACTCCGTTTTCAATATCTAATTCGGTCAACGTTTCTCATAAATCCATACTAATATTATAAATGTGAAATGTGGTTGTTTGTTTGTTCGTTTGTTTGTTTGTCCTTTCTTCACGCCAACTACGGGACCGATTTGGATGAAATTTGGTATAGAGATAGTTGGAGACCCCGGAAATAACATAGGATACTTTTCATCCCGATATTTCCACGGAAACGGGTTTTCCACAGGTCAAACCAGTTTTTCAATACTACTATAACTATAACCATCTATATATCTATGTACAGTATCATCGGGTACGCAAATACTAAGACTACGCGGGACAAAGTCGCGGGCAAACGGCTAGTTGAACAATATTTGATAGTTTTGTTAACATTTCATGATCTGAGAATAAAAAGGTTACCTACATCTGACTATACTGGGCCATTTCAATTGACATCTGCACGATGTAAGATAAAAAATAACACAAAATGTTCAAATGAAACCGCTTTGGTCTCGGGTCACGAAATCAGACCCCATTTTCCCTCCAATCAAGCTGCGGGTTCACAAACAATTACAAAAATGAAACAACGCAGTAGTATAAATCAGATTGCTTTAATTTATTTTAATTTTATACAAATCGAATGCTACTTACGATAGTCAATTTAACGAATAAACATTTTACCCGTCGAGTTATTTACTTTACAAATTTACCTTTGTATAATTTATTTTGTCCACTATTATAAAAACCTCCATAGGGGCTTTTTTATTACAAACTTACATTACACTCGGTTGCATTTATTCAACTTACTGCAGTCGTTTATTAAATTTTAATTATTTATTTCAGGATTCTTTGCCCCAGAGAACACAATGTGGAGTGATGTGGAACCGAAGTGAAACCAAGCGATGATGCTAGTTGCTGTCTAAAATGTGAATTCTGTGATTTTTTTGAAGTATCCAATGTGAAATGTAAGTTTCTACAGAAATATGTCGTGATTTATCCGAAGTGCAATGACTTATGAGCGACAAGTAAGCTAATAGTACCTACACACCCGATGTAACGTCATAGTTTCAATGTATACCCTTTATATTAAGACTGCGATAGCGACAAGCTTCATCCAAGGAAAAATATTTAAGTGATTGAAAAGATTATAATGTAATTAAAAATAACAATCAGATTTTTGTTCCTTGGTCGATATTGTGTAAAAACAAATGACGTTTGTTGACTGAAGAAGTATAAATAGAATGAAAAGTTAAAACCCCTTAAGAAATCCGAAATCTTTAAAATGAGTTGTAGATTTCAAACTCTCATTCGTGGCTGAATTAACTGTACTGGCAATTAATTTAAAAGCTTAACAGGTTCTTTAATTCAGTATCAAATACTTAATGCAATTTCTGTATTACAACCAAAAGAAAGAATAAACATTCCAAAAGGACTTCAAAAAGCAAATGTAAGGCGAAATTTTCCGAGAGTAATTTAGATGTCTCAAGCTGATAAACTTCATTTGGGAGATTTAGTTAATAGGATACTTCGGCTAGGGCCTAGCTAGTTAAGGAAAACCAACTGCCAAACTGGTAAGTAAATCAGAGATTCAACTCGTCAATCAATAAAAATAAAAATAATAGTAGCTTGTAATTTGTAACTATGCCTTACTAAATAAATAAAAGGCAGAGATAATCTACTATAGGATGTCCGGTACAGTTCAAAATGCTTCAATGTAGGTATTTGGAAAGTAATTTAAAAAAGCACCACGAACACTCTCAAAGCATGTGTGCGTGCTGAGACTGCCATCAAACGTGCGTTGAGAGTGTTGGTGGTGCTTTTTAAATACTTTCCAAGTACATTGCATCGTTTTCAATTGTGGAGGGGCGCGACATCCTACAGTAACAATTTCAGAAATACACGTATACAAAATACAAGGTTTCAGTTAAGCTAATAAAAAATTTAATAGTTCAAAATTAACTAATACCATAATGATGGTTTATTCGAACCAATATTTATTACGGCCGTAGCCAGCGCCTAGTAGGAGTACTAGAGCCATAGCTAGAAACCAAACTTTTTTGGCAACCAAATTTAAAATAAAATAAAATATAATGTGAAAAAAATTCATGTCTAATACAGTTAATTCAGGCTTAAGGGTCAAGTTGGGGTGATATAAAGAAAACTTAGACTAAGGAGCGTGAGTTCGATAGTGTACATAGAGTCCAAAATACCTGTTTCGAGATTAAAGCATTTAGTTCCCTATTGTGCAGAGTGACGGCGATGTTTGCGTGACATACAATTCAAAGAACAAAGTTTCTTCAGACGAGCATGTCGAAAAATATGTTGCTTTCCTACGTAAAAGGTTACGTAAAAAGGCGATTTCCAAATTTTAAAAGACATAAAATAGACCATGTTAGGTAGATTAATTAAAACGTTTTAGTTTATTTACAGTTAATTTGTATGCCATTCAAACATCATGGAAAGTTGTACAATATAGTTTAAGTGTAGATGTATTCATTAAACTAACGTGTAAAGTGGTTCCTTGATTTAAGTGTGAAATTCGGAAAGAGGTGTTCCTATTAGAGCTAATTTGCAACAAGTTTATGTGACAAATCCCAGAATGCATGCAAAATGTACCAAAAATACCTAAATGGCATAACAATTTGAACTTTATTTTACAGAGCAAGATTACCAATGCATCCTCTTATTAGGAGGAATACGATACGCGCCCGTGTATAGCCAAAATAAGACTTTCTTACACAAAAAAACGCTTTATTACATTTATCTCGCGCATTACTGGCAGTGTTACATTATTCAGCAGTCTTTCTATAAAAAAAAAAAAGAAATGAACTACACCAAATTTGGCACACTCCATTTCGCGAGATGCGTGCTCACAAAATGGCTGACGACGCCCGGCGAGTAAACGCGGGAAAATGTTTCTAGAAAATGAGAAGCGGGCTCGTTTGTTTATACTGCTCGCTCCATACTCGGCCTGAAGAAGGCCATAAGTAAAACGAATAGCTGTAAAACTTATTTTATATTGACTTGTTGTCTCTTATGAAGGAAAGTCGTAAAGAAAATTCCGTGCGAGCACCACGCGCTTGTATTAAACCTACGCGGATCGCCTCTTCAGAACTTTTCTTCTAACTTCTTCGTGAATGTGCCTTTGCGGCGGCGTTTAGAACATTAACTTGAAAATAAAATTCGTGAATGATGAGATTGTGTGCGTCAGTTCACCTCTTGTTTAATTCTAACCCGGTCCAGAGCAGGCGATTTATTAGAGCGTTTATTATTTGTAGATCAAATTCTACTCGCGTTTAAGACGTTTCAGGTAAGAACAGGTTATGAGACGAGACTCGGAGCTGGCTACCAAGGCGAGTGGAATTTTGAGCCGAAGCTCATTGGTTCAGCTTGAAGTATCTCACAGCGTCTCGGAGTCCGGCCCCAAGGCCTGATCTTAGCTTAGTTTACCGGCGCGCCGAGCCGCGGCCGCAGTATTTATAATCGTTTCACAACCTCATAATTATTTTATTTAGGTAACCAAAATAATATTTTAAAAATGGCTGTTAACCTGCGGCGGCGGCCCGCACTGCCCACGATATCGTTAAAATTACTCGTTAACAAAGACCCTAGTTCGTTTTTTATTTATACAATAAAATCCTCAACTTCATCCTTTATTTATACCCCTATAATCCAACTTAATTATCATTTATAAACCCTATGTTTTGGCACTAACAAATCTAATTAAATGTATCAATTAATTTTACAATTTAATTTTGCTTACAATTAATTTCGACATGTAAGTAAGTTATAATAACATTCAAATGCCATTTATAAGAATAAAACTTATCACCGAAACACATAGGGTAAACCGAAACATTTAGAACAAATATTATTTTATTATAAAAGCTTATAATTATCTAAATGTAGATAAGTAAGGAATTGTTCCAATTTTATATTTGTTAAGTTGAAATTTGCTTTCATGATATTAGTTGAGCACCACGAGATCAAATCGAAAACAATACAGATATATCATTAGGTATAGGTACATGACGGGTAACAAATCGAATGCGTTTGGAAGATCAAATCGTGGAATGGTTGCATGCAACAATGTGAGGTGTAAACTGACTGGCTCGGCCGCACTCGCGAGCAAAACACGTTTTTCGATGACAAACACAAAACATTACTCTTATTTAAAATCGTATTAGAAAGAACACACCGAGATGCACAAAATTTTATTCTAAACTAGTGAGCTTCCTTAAATTATTTCCATTATAACCGTAGCCTAATTTTTAATTAGGGGACACGACATTCACTAGGCTATCACGACATCTATAAGAGCGAAATTGAGGAACGGACATAGATAAAGACGTGAATTAGTGTTATTCTCATTAAATAATACCACTATTATACGATATAGTTTAGTTGCTACGATACGTGCTAGAGGGCGAGAGTCACTACGGGAGCTGTGCGGCGAACGGTTGCTGCAACGCGCGACGCCCCGCGCGCGAACCTGAGGAGCAAACACTTCGACGGCATGCTTGTAACATCAAAACACCCAAACAAAAGATACTCGACTTATCCATTTGGGTTACTGCTCTGAGCTAATACTATCCGCAAACCGTCCCAAAACGAAGAGTTACAATTTTTTCAGCATTTCCTAAATTTTATGTACAAATACACACGTCGATAATATTATGTACATTATTGATAAACGTTGTTGCATCTCGCAAAAGTCGGTCGCGTCGCTACGCTAACTCGCTAACGGGGTATTCGTTATAAAATGATCTCTAATGCTCCTAGTGGATACTGTGTCGTGCTACATATACATATATAGGACATCGTCCAAGGACTCGAATAACAAAGGTATCTTACTTGCTTATGATCACTTATACAATTGAGATGTAATTGATGGTTACCGTTTACTTTAATCGATCGTTTAACTATTATTTTAACTAGCTACCGTTATTTTGGTTCCTTCATGTTAATTGTTTATTTTGTATCAATTCCACGACTAACAATTCCTGGAGCTCCAACAAAAATCGACCGTAAACAACCTTCAAATGAAGGGAATCGAGTAAACAGACGGCGCGCTAGTCCGCGCGGACTGGCCTGCGACGTGTTGACCATACGTCAAGGATATGTGTACCTATTCCGTTGTATTGAGGTTCAAAAGTGTAAACATATCTTTGACGTCGACTATACTTTACGGTGGGTGGCCACTATTGGTTCCGTTACTATGTACACGCTACCTACCCTACGGTGACGTCTGATCCCTCATTTGCCCAAGGACACCAACTGGAGCGCCAGCTTCACATCCCAATTCCAAAATTAACAACTATTTTAAACGCCAATACAAAATATATTCGATTGTGCATGTATTAAACTGTATTAAATAAATACTTCGTTATTAAAATTCATCAATATCAGGTATATATTCGTAAAATGCATATAGTTTCCGAAACAAAGCCACACCAGAGCCAGACGTTCTTGCGTTCCTTTAAAAACAATTCATTAAAACCTCTTTAACTTTTAATTAGTAATATTATTACACTTTTAACAAATTATAATTGTCAACGTTTATCTGTATAACATCCTAGTCAACATCACAATCGTATTATAATTATGTTGGACTTACTACGTAACGTATGTAATATTTACCGTCTTTCGACTTAGTTAAGAGCCGTGTGCGTTTGAACCACGTATTAAGATACAATATTTTACAGTTTTTAAGATTAACATTGCCAACAACCTGGAAAGACTAAATCTACATTCCAACACAATTTGGCAAAAATCTTGATATTTTTCAGAAATTGAAATTTCAGAAATTCCAAAGTATGTTGTAATAAAGATTCGTAGCGCTGTCGCGTGAAATGGTCCTTTCACCTGACATCGCCATCTATAGTCGCTCCTTAGACAACTTTCACGGACAGGGTTACGTAGATGACATCATCAGTAACTGTCGTCGAGTGCAGTAGTCCAAGGCCCTTGCGGCGTCTAAGTCTAAGTTAAGATAGCTCTCTCTTTGTGCGAGGCGCGAGCAGCAATCACCTCACTGCACGATGATGTGCGGCGCTGACAGCAGGACAGCCACCGTCGCTATGATCGTGAACAAGCTGAACACGAACAGGCAAAACCTGAGGACAACAGAAAGTCATTATGAAGACGTCGATAGAATCAGGTGTTACTTCGCGGAAATCCATAACGAGATGACAACGTGCTTTTCCGCTACAAAATTCCGATTCGTTGTCATCTCATAGTGAAAACATGTGAGGCTAATTGACGGACTCAGTTGGGAGTGAGCCTGCCTACCGAAGATAGCGGGTTCGAATCCCGCTAAGAGCCTTGTGATGAGTACGAATGTTTGTAGATCATGGATATTAAGTACTTATCTATACTCGTATATATGTATTTCTCTATATAAGTATTTATATCGTTGTCTAGCACCCTTGGTACTTTGCTTATAGTAAGTAGATCAATGTGTCAAATGTCTCAAGATTGAATACACCGTTCTCCAATTTTGTCTAAAACAGTTCATAACTTGGATAATACTGAGCAATAAGAAAAATATATGATTGGATTCAGGAAAAGTGCGCGCATCTTGGCTTATCAATATCAATATCGTATAGACTTCAAAATCTGCCTTTTGAAGGGATAAAAGTAGATGAACCAACTTTCAGTAGCGCTCATTAGGTACTTCAATTGTTTGTATGTTTGGTAACCGAAATAAAACGTTTTTCCATAACACTGTTCCATTCCTGACTACAAAGAAATCACGGTCGTCTTCTTGTCCCTGGAAATGACTATCACCCTTCAACTCTCATAGCCATGAAAAGAGCTCATAAAAAACTGATCAATTTCGATTGTCGAATACACAAACAAGGGCTATTAAAAGTTGATTCACCCTAAAAGCGTAATGCCAAAACAGCAAATCAAAACTGACCTGTCCACGACCATCGCAGCGAACTTCCAGTCGCTGATGACTTCAGCCTCCTCGTCGGCCTTCTTCATGCGCGCCGTGATGAACTGCAGCTCCCGGAGGATGAGGTGGAGCTCCCGGTGGTGGCCGCCGCCCACGTCCTCCATGGTCGAAGGCCGCACGAACGAGCGCCGGAAGTCCGTGCGGAAGATCGAGCACCTGGGGGAGCTTGAGGGGTGACTCATTCTTGAAGTACGCTGGTGCTATTGGTGGTACCAATGCTCCAACGCTTCAGGCGTTACAAGTCCTACTAATACGGAAGATCGAGCACCTGGGGGAGCTTGAGGGGTGACTCATTCTTGAAGTACGCTGGTGCTATTGGTGGTACCAATGCTCCAACGCTTCAGGCGTTACAAGTCCTACTAATACGGAAGATCGAGCACCTGGGGGAGCTTGAGGGGTGACTCATTCTTGAAGTACGCTGGTGCTATTGGTGGTACCAATGCTCCAACGCTTCAGGCGTTACAAGTCCTACTAATACTATAAGTGCAGAAGAACAGATCGATTCACTAAGGGTGACACAGATGGATTCAATGAGGGAATGATAATATCCATGTGTGACAAGTTACGTCCACGTGGGGACTATAGCCCACACCCTCTTGTTATGAGAGGAGGCCTGTGCCCAGCAATGGTACGTAAATAGGCAGTTTTGGTGGTGGTGGGGACAAGTTGGTTCTATACCCACAAGTTGAATCAATAAGTAACAACCGTGTTTTAGACAACCTAGTCATGCAACTGCCAAAATTTACAGAATATTACGAGCCTCCTTTATAATAAAGACACTCACACAGTGGACATGTGAAATTAGTGTCGTTTATCCATAATTGCCGGCTTTCGTGAATCGATCTGTAAATCTCTCTGTCTGTCTGTTACCTCCTGAGGCTTAAACCGCTGGACCGACTTATACGAAATTTGTCGAAGTGACCTTAATGAACACATGATTCTAACTACTAATAAAAAATAAGAGGGTAAAGTCATTCATATTATGACTAACTATGAATCTATCTAATGCTCACTAGTAAGTACACTAGTTATTAAAAAGATAAACAGCAAAAGAATTTCAGTTTGTTTAGTCTGAATGTCTATAAATGCCAAGATACATACCATAACGTGAACTTATTGATGAAGATTAATATCATTTCAATTGAATCAACCATTGAATCATTTTAATCAATTGTACTATAATTTTATGTGCAATAAAGCTTAAATAAATAAATGAATAAATATACCGATTATCCTAGATCTAGCACGCACCGTGATCATCAGTTATAATGCTGTAATCTCCTAGGATGCTTGTAGTTCGTGTTTGATCATTTTGTTACACCTAACAGATGTAGGTAGGAAATTGAGTAACCGTAAAAATTGTGTTAGCTAAAATATAACGTTACTGACATTACAGTACCTAAAATTAATTTAAACGCAAGCCTTTTTAATATAAAATAAGTAACATTAAGCAAAAAACCATAGAACCTTGTTAAAGTATTGTTTACACATTCCATAACGATCCTACCAACGGAGAGCACCCTGGATTTAATGAGAAATGGATTAGAATTAATCTCTTGTGTAATTACAATTCACATTAAATATTTGCCTAAATGTATTAGCAGCTAAAGTGCGGGATTACAACACGAGGCGACGAGAGTGAATACCCGTAGGTATGCGACAATGTCGAGGAGTAATCTATCTCCTAGAGACAAGATACTGACGCATACATTACGTCTGACACTCAGGATAGATACTATAATAGTGTGTGTTACGTAAATATTTCTGAATCGTGTCGTCATGCGGTGTTGTAGCCGCGTGCCAAGTTATAGTGTGGAAGTGTTTTACTAAAGTGTGGTAACAAGACGTTACTAAAGTTACTAAAGTGTGGAAGATCAGAAACTCCAAAGGAAGTTTCGAAAGATTTTAAATACCATGGCGGAATTAGTCGGACTCCATTTTAGCGAATGGGAGAAAACATTTGGAAGTGGAAAAACGTTTTCTCTTTTTGTAATTTTTGTATGGACGAGTACCGTACCGGCCGAGTACTATTCTTCCCTCTTAATTAGGAAAGTATTAGCTTTCTTTATAAGCTAGACATTATCCTACGAGCCTCCGTGTCATCGTCTTCCACTGCTGATCTCCGTGCCTACAGCAGCTAGACGAGCTGGCATCAACCCCATTCTACAGTACATAGTTTATGCACGCGTAAATTACGCATGTAAAAGAAAATGCCGTTGCTAATATTTCACTGTAGTTTTTCCGAAATGGAAATATTTAAAATACATAGGCTCAAATATCTATAACGTGAAGTGAGTCTTTATTTTTGCATGGCTTTTATTTATATGTATTAGCCGAATACGCGACACAAGGATGCATGATGATTTGAGCGAAAATCATATATAGACAATCTGCTTGGCTAAAAACTCAGTTTTATTGCCAAAGCCATTGCACTATTGCTCGTGCACGGAATAATTGCCAATCAGAGCAATGCTAATAGCCCTCGTAAAAGCAGCTTAGCCATAAATGCCCAGCATTTTCTCTAATTACTTAGCTATCCTTGTTAAGATGTTCTCAAGTATCGTCTACCTAATTTAATATGCATTCGTTTTTTCATTGATCTTATTCCGACCTTGTGTTAGCCACGGGTTCACAGAATATTGTTCTTCCAATTATTTTTCATCATACCGCTTTATGCACATAATCATCATTTCTGATATATTTTTCCATAAACTTATATTTCCGAAATTTGTACTTATAAAGACGTTGATCATAATGATCATTCTGCCGAAATTTTTTAGCCATAACATCGTTAATCATAATAAGTAATAGGCCACCCGAAAATTTTTACTCATAACGACATTCCTTATAATAATCAATCTATAGAATTTCTTTAACCATAATATTGTTTAATCATAATAATCAATCTTGCCTCACATAATTTTTATAGCGTGCAAGAATTTCATGACTATAAATGTTCCTAATCGTGTATTCCTAATTAGTTAAATTTATTTAAGTTTATAAAATAAGTGTACTCATGTATATACCTACCTAGTATAAAATCAAAATTTTTGCATGCCTACTTTTATAAGGTACCACATCATCGGAACATAATGATTTAATACTGTAACACCAATTCTTACCATGGTGTCTGCAAATAAATATCTCATTTCATTTCCGAAAGTTAATGAGTATAGATATTGAATTGAATAGAACGTTATATTGGAACGTTGCAAACTCATAATTTCGTTTACTTATATATAAAAAATTACCTCGAAGGCTTTGGTGAGAGCTCCCGCCATTGCCTTCTAACTAAGCTACCCGAGTCGACTTTGCTCCAACTTTGGTGTTAGCGCACACTGTGAACCGCCGAACTCTATCTAATAAAGATGAGTATGTGTAAAAAATTATATGACACTAAATTTTATGGCTAGAAATCGTTATGTCGAAAAATTTTACGGGCAAAAAAAATAGTAATAAAGAGAATATGTAATATGAAATTATGAGAATCATTAATTATGTAAAATAATCATTATGAACTAAAAATATTATGAAGAATGATTCTTATGATGTAAAATTTTATGATAAACATTTTCGGAGTTCCAATTTTAGGACTAGCAATTTTATATAACCTTTGGCGCACCCAAATATGTACTTACATGTATGTATTCTACAGTTTGTGATCCATTGTAAAAATGGTCTTCATGTCATACATTTAAGTAAATGTTTTGAAACAGGTTCATATAACATCATACATGTCATACTTATGAAGTTAATAAAAAAATCTGCTCTATTTGAACAATTAGATACTCTGATATATTAGTTAGCGTGCAAAATAACATTTTATTCGTTTTACAGAATCGAAAATTTGGTACTATTTGCGAATCTAAATCACCAAAAATCTTAGCAGCCAAAAGTTTCAAACCAAAAGATATAAGGATCCTCATTATTAAAAAGCGGTTACCAGTTACCTGAATTAAAAGCAAAAACTCAACGTCCGTCACTTTGGTAACTCGAAAGCTTAACAAACTGAGCTTTAAAAGTTGAGTCGTTTCTCGGTGATTTAAGTTAGAAGTAACTCCCTGAGGGAGGCTTGCTAGGTAATGTTAGGCTGCGCGCCGTAAGCGGGGAAACGGCTACCCACTTATAAAATATAACTTAACATAAAGGTGCCGCTGAATTCAGAGACATTTCGGAATTTAAATTATTATGCCTGTTCTCCATTAAATACCATCGTTTGAAACATTTAATGACAATCGTACTGATGCCTACACCTACGGCTTCCAAAACAGACGTCTCAATAGCTGGGCCCGTTTACTAAGACTGCTGTAGCCGAGGGTATAGGTGGCGATAAACTGCAGTCACACAGCAACGCCTACAAGAATTGGTGTCTGCGAAGGGGTCTAAAATTTATTTGGTAACAATGATAATTCAGTACTTACAGCCGTGACAGCAATACAGGCCTCTGTTGGCAAGCGCCCAAGGGCCGTGAAGGGTGTGTATCTGTAGTGTGTAAAGTGTAGGTCTGAATTCCCTTCACCGGCCTGCTCGTTCCGCCGGGCCGCCAAGAGTTTTCGCACGCAAACAACCGCGCTCCCAAAGGATTACACAAAATGTCAAGTAACTAATCACAATTCAAGCTTTCTACACTCAAAACGCTCGTACGCGTTGTAGATTACAATTTATAGTTCAAGTATCTCAATAAACCACGCAGCGTCTCAAAAAGGTTATTCTTACAAGTTTTTACAAAGACAATATAACGTCTGTCAAAATAGTACCTCAAAAAGCCACAGCTTCGCTAGTATCTATCAAGGGCTGCGTTCCGAATCGCGCTCAGTATTCGGTTCCGAACAATCCCCCGCTCCAGTCAGACCCATTCTGACTGCTAATAAATGGGGAGGCGGGCTAGGCTCGCCACCGCTCGTTTCAAAACCGAATCTCCGACCATGACCTCAGCAACTCTGGGAATCCCGTCAGGCCCATAGAACAACTCTACAATGCGTCCACGACGCCAATACAAGGGCAACAAATTTGATTCCTTAACCAGAACAAGATCTCCAACTTTGGGAGGATCAGTTTTGTCGGTCCACTTAACGCGCTGCTGCAGAATATGCAAATATTCCAGCGACCAACGATGCCAGAAACTCTGAGTCATCTGCTGGAGCAATTCAAAACGGCTCAAACGTGATGATTTTACTTCCCTGATGGGATATTCAGGCAGGGCGTTAAGGGGCCGACCAATCAAAAAGTGACCAGGAGTCAATGCTTCCAGGTCATTTGGGTCTGACGAGATTGGGCAGAGAGGTCGCGAGTTGAGGACGGCCTCAATTTTGCAAAATACCGTTGCAAGTTCCTCGAACGTTAATATCGTTTCGCCAATAACTCGTCGGAGATGCGTCTTTGTAACCTTTACAACGGCCTCAAAAATTCCACCCCAATGGGGGCAAACTGGGGGGTCAAATTGCCACCTAATGCCCATTCGGGACATTGCAATCCTCAAAATATCCTTATGACTATTCAAATAGTTACAAACTTCGTTCAAATAACGATCAGTGCCCTTATAATTAGTGCCGTTGTCAGAGCGGATCAAGGACGGTAGTCCCCGGCGAGATACAAATCTACCTAGCGTTGCAAGAAATGCTTCCGTGCTGAGGGCACTTACCAGTTCCAAGTGAACTGCTTTGGTGGCCAGGCAGACAAACACACACAAATATGCCTTGACAGACCGAGCGTTGCGAAGCTGAGAGGTCTTCACCAAAAAGGGGCCAGCAAAATCGGTACCCACGCACGCAAATGGCCGACTCTCCGAGACTCTGTCGGACGGCAAATCACCCATCATCGGCTGTGTGGGTGCGGCCTTCAACCGATAGCACGGCATGCACTTAAAAATGACGCCACGAATAGTGCGTCTGGCCGACAAGATCCAAAATTCACGCTGCAAAATGGCTAGAAGGGTATGGCAGCCTGCGTGAGCGTTAGCAATGTGTCGATCTGACACCAACAAATTCACAAAGGCTCCTCCTTTAGGGAGCAACAAGGGGTGGCGAGCCCCATACGGCAAATTCGAGTTTCGAAGTCGTCCACCGACTCGAAGCAGACCCGACTCGTCCAGGAATGGATTCAAACGAGCAAGGGGACCCTTCACAGGCGTTCCTCTTTTCAGGGATTCAATAGTCGGTTCAAAGTGCTCTGTTTGCACTACACGAACCCAAAACATCAAGGCCTCTTGGCGTTCCAAGGGCGACAAAACTGACGTCAAGTCCTTATTCAGTGGGTTCCGTCCGTTGCGTATGAAACGCCGGATCCAACCGGTAACCCCAATCAATTTTGACAGAGAGCTATATCTGTCCAACAACAGATTCAAATTGTACGCAGGTTGCGTCTCCACAACGCCCACACGCAAGCCTGGTAATTCCTCTGGAGAGGAGAACCGATTCTGGGGCCAGGACGCCTCAGGGTGCGTCAACCAATCTGGTCCCCACCAAAGAGAATGGTTCACAAGCGCAGGAGCCTCGCAGCCTCGCGAAGCGCAGTCCGCGGGATTCAATTCTCCTGGCACATGTCTCCAGATCAGCGGGGTCTCAGAGCTCTGGATCTGTGAGACTCGATTCGCAACAAAAACCTCCAAGTTATGTAGCGAGGTGCGAAGCCAACAAAGAACGATCTCACTATCAGTCCACGCAAATACTTCCGAGATCTCAACGGTACGACCCAAAGTACCACAAACATGATTGAGAAGCCTAGTAAGGAGGGCTGCTCCCGACAGTTCCAACTTGGGAATCGTCAACCTAGTCCGAATAGGGGCCACCTTACTTTTGGCCATCACCAAATGAATTCCCACGTGACCGGATGAACTCACAGTCCGCAAAAATACCACGGCCGCATATCCTCGTTCGGATGCGTCACAGAAACCGTGGACACTGACTCGACACTTGCCAGCCGGCAAAAATAATCTAGGCAAGAGAATCCGGTTCACGTCCGGAAGTGAGGACACAAACGAACACCATTCTCTCAACAACTCTCCCTGGAGAGGTTCGTCCCAAGGCACTTCCGCAATCCAAAGCTTCTGCAAAAAGCACTTAGCCAGAAAAATGACTGGTGTGATCCATCCATTGGGATCGAAGGTCCGAGCAGTAGTCGACAAGACCGAGCGTTTCGTCCAGTTCTTCGGGAAGTCCAACTCCACCTGATAAGTGAAGACATCCTGGACGGGCTGGTACTGTATACCAAGGACCGCAATCAAGTTAGGGTTGTCAGCATCTTCAAACAGGAGAGGGTCCTGTTGATGTTCCACTGGAAGATCACACAATAAGTCGGGGCAATTTGACAACCACTTACGCAATTCGTAACCTCCCGACTTTAGGATTGCAATCAACTCGTCCCGCAAAATCAAAGCCTCCGCGACGGTAGAGGCCCCAGTGCAGACGTCATCGACGTACACCGAATCTCCCAAGATGGCCGCCGCCCGGGGATAGTTCAATCGCTCACGGTGAGCCAATTCCAACAACGTTCGAATAGCAATGTAGGGACTAGACTTAAGTCCGTACGTGGTAGTGTTCAACTCGTACACTTGCATCGGATCACAAGATCGCTCACGCCACAAGATCAATTGGTACCGCCGGTCATCTCGGTGCACCACCGATTGTCTGAACATCATTCGAATGTCAGCCACAAAGACAATTTGATGACGGCGGAAGTTGGTGAGAATATCCGAGATGTCCCTATGCAGTTTGGGACCGGAATGCAAACACTGGTTCAAAGAAACCCCATTCGAAGTAGGGGCCGAGCCGTCAAAAACTACTCTTATCTTCCCACCGGGAGTCTTCAAAACCGCGTGGTGAGGCAAGAAGTAGTGCTCGAGCGAGCGCCAATCAATGTCGGAAGGGGACATATGTCCCAAATCCTCATACTCGCGCATAAAGTCAATGTACTTAGTACGAAAGTCCGGATCCCTCTTCATTCGGCGTTCCATAGACAACAACCTTTTTTCTGCCAAGGCATGAGACTGACCGAGAGGGGGGCGTGCAGCCCTGAAAGGCAACCGAGTGACAAAACGACCATCAGCGCGGCGACCAGTATTATTCTGGTACGACAATTCACACTCTTCTTCCGCCGGGTCGACTCTGGGAGCCTTGGGGGGCTCTTCAACCTCCCAGAAACGCTGGACTGCGTCAGAGAGTGAGAGCCCTATTGCAACAGTTTGGTCTTCAACCCGTGGGACAGTACCCCTCAACACGGGACCACAAAAACTATATCCAAAAATAGTGCGTAACGCAATTAACCCGTACGGTTGCAAAACCCGCTTTTCCCCGGACAGAATCAAACCCAACACGTCTACTCCCAGGAGTAGGTCTACGGGTCCAGGTACAAACCACTGAGGGTCAGCGGGAGTCAAATCCGACGTCAAATTTACCACAGCAGGGGAGATAGTCACCTGCGGGTTTCTGCCCAAAATATCATTCAGAATGACCGCCTTGGCCACAATGGACGGCCCACAATTTACAGGCGAAAAACAAACCTTGACTTCACCCTTTGGTCCTTCCACCTGAAGGCCACCAATGCCGTGGATCACTACAGGGTGAGGTCTACATGGGAGGCCCAATCTCTCCACCAAATAAGAGGACGCAAGACAACCCTGGGCACCCGAATCCAAAAGGGCACGTACAAACAGGGAGTCGCCCTTCGGGCCCCAGACCCTGACACAAACAGTCGGCAGAAGAACTGTCTCAGGTTGGGCGGCGGTGGTGGGAGAGAGGGCGGCAACTACCTATTGGGGGGCATCGCGTGATGGCGATGTCCGATACGAGTGGAGGTAGTGCTCCACTGGTACCTCATGGCGTCTGCTCGGCAATCCTCGGCTCGGCGCGTAGTAGGCGCTACTGCGACCGAACTGGGGCGGGCGGCGTTCCAAACGCGGTCTCTCGCACAGCGGTGGGGAGAACCGCGGAGGCGTGGTGCGGCGCTGAACCGCTGCAAACCTCTCCTGCTGTTGAGGAGAGGGGGGAGGGGTTCCCCCGCCCGTGGGCGGCAAGCCCCGACGAGACTCCCTTTGGGGATGGTGGGGATGTGGGCCCCCGCCCGTGGGGGAATTCCACCCCGCATCATCAACCCGAACACCACCATTCCTATTGGCACACAAAACCGGGTGGTGCTTCCCCTGGCAGTTCGGGCACGGCTCTGGCCGTGAACAGTCCCGCTGCAGATGCTGCCCCAAGCAGGAGTAGCACCACCGGCGATCATTCGCAATGCCTCGTCGATCTTTCACCTTCCTATTGAGGAATTGAGGACACGCAGAAACAAAATGGCCATCAGCATTACAATATACGCAACGAGGGCCCTGGGCCGTTGCGTATCTGAGGGTTGGGCGGCGTGGCTCAACCACCCCTCGAGGGGGGGGGCGAGCGACAACACGACGCTGTTCTGGAGGAGGCCGCGCTGGGGCCGGGGACGGGCCTTCAACGCCAGCGTTGTCCAACAAGCGGCACTCCTCTTCCAAAAACGCCAACAAATCTGCAAATGGCGGCAACTGCGTGGCACTGTCACCACCATGTTTTTGCTCAAAACGGACTTTCAAGTCCGTAGGCAAACGCGACAAAACAATGTGCAACAACATAAAGGACCATTCATCGATAGGCAGACCGAGCCGCCGCAAAGCATTCAATGCCACCACCATGGGGTTGACCAAGTCCACTCTCAAAGTGGCAACCCTATGGACGTAGGGCAACGACAACAGCTGTGCAACATGGGTATCTGCCAACCGCCTAATGTTGGCATACCGCTTCACCAATAGTTCCTTGGCAGTGGGGTAGTTTTGGTCGGTGACCGCCAAATGTGAGACAAGACCGAGGGCCTCTCCCTTTAATGTGGAGAACAAGTAGGCCAACTTCTGACTCGGTGCCAAGTCCGTCCTAGCATCTACCAGACTGGTGAATAAGTCATGGTAGGCGGTCCAACCTTTCAAATCCCCATCAAAATGTGGCAAGTCAAGAGTAGGTAAACGCCCCAAAAGAGCCATGGGTGGAGGTGTTCTGGTTTCCTCAGTCAATGCACCCCGCTCTACCCTGCTGGCGGCTTGGGCAATACTGTCCGTCAAATCATAAAACTGTGTGATGTCGGCCTCCACACAGTCATCCAGCTTTGGATCCTCGGTGTCCAAAAGCTCCGTATAGCAACTTTGTACAATTTTGCTCCGCTCCGTCAACTCTGCCGATCTTCGGAGCAAAGCATCAAAACGATCTGGTCGATCTATCAACGCAGCAGCTGAAGCCGCCCATCTCAACTCCGCTTTGATTCGGGCAACTAATTTTGACATACTTGTCCAAAACAACAAACAAAGCAAAAGGTATATAATTAAATTTAAATTCTATTGTTCAACAATCTAAACCACAAAAAAAGAATTAAATTTAAATTATTTTGTCAGCAACGGAACCCTGCAAAGTTGCCTGCAGATCCCTAAATCAATTGCTATTACAGTGAGAACCTACAACAATTAACAATATTAGTTCAAAACTATAATTGATTTAAACTATAATTCAAATTATATTAATTAGTACAGAACCCTATTTTAATATAAAATTAACTAGGAATCCCCAAATTCAACTAAAATACATTTACAATACAAAGGTGTCTATTAATAGCAAAGGCCAAACCAATTCAATCAACTGGAGCAACTACTTCCATATGCACGAAACTACCCTGTTTTTTCATATGTATCAACTACCTACCAAATTTGACTTTTATCAATTTACATTAAAATTCACAAAAATAGGTGAGATTATATCTCCTCAACAATCTTTAGTGCAAACTAGTTACTTAACATAGAAATATCAATCAATTTTCAACAATGATTTACCAATTTTCTATCTTTGCCCGTAGCAACCCGAACATCAAAAAATAGATTTATCCAACAAAAGGTAAATTTAATGAACTGATTCCAACTGTGTGGGTTTATACCCATCAAACACAGTGGACTTGACTCTAAACAAGACTTCTAGACACCGTCGTGTAACAGGCAAAACCAAAAATTACTAATTAAATGCCCTGTTCTACGACTCGTGTGGATCTCAAAAACCCACGCTGTGCTACCAAAATTATGATGCCTACACCTACGGCTTCCAAAACAGACGTCTCAATAGCTGGGCCCGTTTACTAAGACTGCTGTAGCCGAGGGTATAGGTGGCGATAAACTGCAGTCACACAGCAACGCCTACAAGAATTGGTGTCTGCGAAGGGGTCTAAAATTTATTTGGTAACAATGATAATTCAGTACTTACAGCCGTGACAGCAATACAGGCCTCTGTTGGCAAGCGCCCAAGGGCCGTGAAGGGTGTGTATCTGTAGTGTGTAAAGTGTAGGTCTGAATTCCCTTCACCGGCCTGCTCGTTCCGCCGGGCCGCCAAGAGTTTTCGCACGCAAACAACCGCGCTCCCAAAGGATTACACAAAATGTCAAGTAACTAATCACAATTCAAGCTTTCTACACTCAAAACGCTCGTACGCGTTGTAGATTACAATTTATAGTTCAAGTATCTCAATAAACCACGCAGCGTCTCAAAAAGGTTATTCTTACAAGTTTTTACAAAGACAATATAACGTCTGTCAAAATAGTACCTCAAAAAGCCACAGCTTCGCTAGTATCTATCAAGGGCTGCGTTCCGAATCGCGCTCAGTATTCGGTTCCGAACACGTACCTTTATTGAAAATATAACAGAGGAACACAAATTGAAAGGAAAACAAAATCTCTAACTTCAACATTGTCAGATTTGAATAGGGAAAGGATGAATTTTCATTATGTATATGTTTTGTTACAGAACCAGCATAAAGTTTAGCCAAAATCCAGAACTGAATAGATTAAACGATGAAACTATGTGATGCCGAAACAGAAGACAAAAACCTTGTCAGAAGACAAACCAAACCGTAGTGAACATCCGATATCATTAAAGATCAAAGTAAACAACACCGAGCACAACAATATTCCAAATCAAGATTGAAATAAAGATTTGGAAGGCACCAAGATGTAAAACACGCTGGAATAACGAAAGAATCATAAAATAAACGATAATTTCAATGTTGTCCCTGTGACTAATCGCACGATTAGCCGCTAACGGCTACGGTCTTTTTTGTCGCCCTTTGATCTGCCAGTATGTTAATTTGCGCGCTTAGCGGAATAGCTCCTGATGAGGTTGCGTTTTAACTAGAATACACGTTTCCTCGAATGTTTTATGGGTAATTACGCGAGTGATTTAGGCTTAACCAGCTGGGTGTAAATCAGGCTCAACGTTAACTGCCAGACGTTTGGAATAATGCGACTTAAAGTGATAGCTCTAAATGCTGTGCTCCAGTTTAAAAGTTCTCGTGCGTCATGGGGTTTTGATAAGCCCACGCATTTTTTTAAAAGAAGAAGTGTGAAGCTGAAATGTCTAGTAAGTGGACTTTATGAAGATTACGCCAACAAAGACGAAACGTAAAATTTACCAAATGAACATTTTCAAAGTGAAAAGCCGAGAACGTTCCGCTGACAACGCAAATGTTATGTGGTCGCTCAATATTTTACCTACTTTCATTGCTATGGCTTCCGAAGAGCTAATAGCGAACGAGTTGTTGGCGTTTATTCAAAACGCCCTCAACGACGGAGTCATGGACGAGATCAACATCCGACAGATTTGCAGAACGAACTTCAAAGAAGAAGAGATCTGCAGCGGGAAGGCGCTGCTGTTCCAGTCGATCGGCAAGGCCGATCAGATGCAGCCTCGCCGGAGAGACGGCGGCGTGAAGAGTCTCCAGGACATCATCGAGGTGTTCAGGAACTCCGACCCCGACGACATGCCCGTGTTCGTGGCGAAGCAGCTGAGCAAGCTGCCCTCCGTCTCGTTCGACCATGTCGACGTCACCAGACTGCTGAAGGACATCACGTTCCTGAAGACGAGTCTGGCTGAGGTGCAGGCCAAGTTGGAGACTTCGAATATTACCATCAGTGAATTGCGTGCCGAAGTAGTGTCATTATGAAAATGAAAATGAAAATGAAAATATTTATTCAGCAAATAGGCCACATCTGGGCACTTTTACACGTCACTTTTAAATGAATTAACAGAAATGAATTTACGTGGTAATACTTCGGCAAGTAGGTCACACGAGGTCGCTAACGTGGAGTGTCGTGTTGCGCGGAATGCATCTTGCGGTGTCGGGCGTTTTACCGTCGGTGCAGTTGGATGCGTCATCGGCTGTTGTCACTACAGCCGGTGTCTCAAGCCCCACCGCCCCGCCCTCTGCCCCCGCGGAGGCGATGTTATGCACGAGTGTGTTGACCCCCGCCCGTGCACATGCTGATGCCGCAAAGGAGAAAAAGGGGAAGCTGAGCCGCATCCAAACAGTTCTTGAAGATCTGCGGAAGCCGAGTCCGAGGAAGGACCGATGCGACGAGGAGGGCTTCATCAAGGTAGAACGGAAGAAGAAGCCCGCCAGTCGGAACCAGTGCGGCACCACACCGACCGGACCGAACCACCTGCTGCGTCCCGCGATACCCACGGCGCAGCTATACGTGTCCCGCCTGCATCACTCCACTGAGAGCGCGGAGATTGTGGAGTATGTACGAGTGAAGACCAAATTAACCCTGAGGGTTGAACGGTTGGAGCCACGCCACAGCGTGAATTTTAGTTCGTTCTTGGTGAGGGTTCCGACCGAATATCTGTCAACCTTCACGAAAGAAGAGTTTTGGCCGAGGGGAGTCGTCTTTCGTCGCTTCCGTGGAGACTGAACAGCGATTCCAGAGTGCGCCTCACGACGAAGAAGCAATCGTGTTAGTTTTTTAAGATTAATTTTAATATGTATGTTAGTCGTTAAGGTATATGTAATATGGGCCTAGATGCCTGAAACCCATCTTAGAATGAGTACCATAGTGATTTAGTGATACACCAAGTTATTACTAGGTATCCTAAGGATACCTAGTTATCCTAAGTACAGTGTAAGGAACTCCACTCACCCCGGTCCCAGGTTTCCCGTGGACGCCGTACTATTCGGCGGCGGTGGCCCGTGTCTGAAATCATCATCGATATCCAGCACATTGGCCAGCAGGGACTTCGATGACCGCTCCTTCAACTCCAGTTCTCTCATCCGGTTGGACATGAGGATGGTCTTCCTCGTGATCTTCTTCCCTGGCCTCGACATCCGGAGGATCCAGGGTAACCATTGGAGTAGCACTGATTTTATCTACGTGAATAGAATTAAAGACATCGTTATTTATGTCATTGTGACATTTTGGAAAGTCATAACCAAAAACGTACAGTAACGGATTGATAATGATGCTAATGATGATGATGACACTAGACTTTAAAAGCATCAGCAAATTAATTTATCCTAGTGAGTCCCCTTTTTAGTAGGGCTAATTGGGAATACCAGGACAACAAAAATGACATCATATAAAAAAAATCAAAGCTAGTGAAATTTGTTAAATGAATCCTAGATCACATTCTCACGTGATCAATTTGTAGAATAAAGTAATTAAGTAGATATTTTGCGATATCAAAATAATATTTATGATATTTAGGAAGACATTAATAAAGACGAGTAGATGTTGACGGTAAAATTTCAAATCATAAGTACAAAGTTGTTGAATGAACTGACGGTAATTTTTTCGTACTCATTTTTATGTACGCTGAAAGAATAGGGAGTAAATTAGCTTCAGGCAATACACGCAAAACTCAACAAGGATTTTTAATAATGAATCATAAATTCCCGAGAAAAACCTTTCAATTCGAGGCAACTGAATTCGATTTTGGAGTCAAAATACTCCCGTGAACTCGGTTAGTCAGAACATTGGGTAAATTGTGATACAATCTGAGAACTGGGGGTAATTAAATCGTGGCTTCTGCTGCAACATTATTCGGCTATAAAGGCGCAGCTTCGGTGAAGCGCGACACGTACTAAATGGGCTAAATTAAAATGGATAATGTCTGTTGCAAATATGCGCAGGGTTATTTTCAGCGTCGAATGTTTCCTACGCGATTTTAAGTGCATTTAACCTCAATTGTGTATTTATTTTTCATTCAGTGGTGTTAAAATTGTATTCTATTTAAATAGGAATAATCGCATTCTAAACAATTCAGTGGTGTTAAAATTGTATTCTATTTAAATAGGAATAATCGCATTCTAAACATTGTTCCTTGGGGTATACGTACTCGTATACAGAAAATAAGATTGCGTGTTAATAGTTCTGAAATTCAGAATATTGATCATTGACTTTTGGTTGTACGTTTTATTATGGTTTACGCTGAAGGAGTTCCCAATCCGCACTAAACCGTCTCATGATGAGAGAAAGCCTGTACCCAGCCCAGCAGCCCAGTGGGACCTCGTAATTGGCTGTTGTGGTGTTGTCACAGGGCGGACACGGCCTATAAAAGCAAAATTTCGAACAAAATTCAAATGAAGTGTCAATGTTTGCGTGCGAGGACGTCTCTGTGCATGCGAGGACGCCTGTACACTTGTAAATGTGTGTGTACTGCTACAGGGGCCAACGATTCACTCTCCATCCCCGAATGAAACAAATGACGGTAATGGCGAGTTGGGCGCGAGTTGCGCGCCGGTTAGATTCAGGCGGGTGGTTCCGTGGCCATTCTGTATGTAGTACTATTCGATATTCTGTGGTGGTGTATAAAAACTGGCGTCTTACCCATTGCGGCATCTCGTGGATGTCCGCGGTGCGGTGGTGGTAGTTGAGCACCACCACCGTCAGCACCACCGATGATGCCACCATGAACATGATGCAGTTGAAATACGTCCCTGTTTGTTACAGGCAGATCATTACCAACTTTATTATACATAGGGGTGGCAAGCAGACATAAAAAAACACATAAATAAATTTTAAGGCTTAATAAAAAGGACCCGTTTGATAAGAAAGGTATTTTTACTAGTTCAAAGAATTTACACTTGGAAAAGTGTTAAGTGAATGCAAATAGTTTTTTAATAAATAAATGAAAATTTTAAATGTCCTGGGACATTTCACAAAAAATGACTGTTTATTTACAATCTTGTACTTTAAACGCGCTAATATTGTATATTTCTGTTTATTTATTCATCCAAGCGATTTCAGAAACGGCTCTAGCGATTTAGACGAAATTTGGAATACCTATAGAGGTTTAAAGGGGCGATATCTGAGAATACTCGGTTTTCGCTATTTTTACCCGAGAAAAGCTCGGTCGCTCAGGTCCTAATAAAATAATTATAAAAACAGAAAAGAAGACAATTATCACAAATGACAAAGTATGGGAGTAACGACAAGGAGAAAATTATTTAATTCAAACATTTCTGAATAAACAACACTAATTTCACCGTTATTATGATTATTAAATAGCTTTTAACATTAATTTAGCGCACCATGCAACATACATTTTATCAGGAAACTACTCGTTGTATACTTTAACGACTATAATAATATTTGCTACAAATGAAAAAAATACAGTAGAAATTCTGCAAAGCCTATTAAATGAAGAAATATGCACACCCAAAGTTAAAAAAAAATCGAAAACATGGCAATTTCGTTCTCTGCGCATAATCAAAAAATATCGATTTGAAACCTTTGGCACAGTTGTGTTATTTTTATATTCCAGATACTGTTCTAAGCTCTTAATATCAAACCTTTTGACTGAATGTGTGATAACAATAGAGAGGATAACAGAACAAAGGCCATTTCTGTAAAGCTAATTAAGCTATAATACACTAGAAATGCATCTTACTGTGCAGATTTCAATTAATTGCCACTGTTGTCTATGAAAACGATATGCAGCTCAATCTACAAGTATTATTTGCCTCTATTTATATCTTGTTTCGATGGCATTATGTTAATTACGTGTTATTACGAACGATGTGACTCATCTGCTGTTTAATTTAATAGTTTCTAGGTAGGGACCATGCAAATAAAATTTACTGATTTTGGTTACTTTCCGGCAAATACTTACTAATATATTTTAGGCGATTTAAGCTTCAATGCATTTTACCATCATGCATTCAATTCATCTAGATTGAATATTTTATTAAATGTCTTACCAAATTTAGCTAAATTGGACAATGGTATTTTTTTCCATCTTAAGATTTATTAAACTGGTTGCTACATAATAACATGGCCATCAACAAAAGAACTTCCCTCAACTAAAGCATCTCAACTTTTGAGAAAGAAAATCAAAAAGCAAAACCAAATTAATAACATACGTTGTTTCTCAATCATATAACATGTAGAAAAGATAAAAACTACCACAAATAAAGCGGGAAAGAATCCAAGTGACTAGAATATTGGAGACATTGACAAAATTAGAACATCGTTGAAATACAGATTATTTATGCCTTATCAATGTCTTCAAGTACTACTATTTACCGTTCTAATTCAAGAAGTCACTCAGTTATAACCCCTTGTAATGAATATCATATGGTAAACGACTGAAATAAAATCCTTCAGTCTAAATAACGGTGACTTCTGGAACTAGCTGATTCAACAAGAGGAAGGCAGACCAAGTTGACCCGTCGTTCGATACTTGGAGGCTGGACCCTCGCAACCCGTATCCACTTTGATGAATTAAGCGGTTTAATTTAAACTATTTAAATTTTCCTTTTAGCAAGCGACCATCCTACTATCAAAAGCTTTTTTACAAATTTATTTTAAAAACAGGAGAGTTGTGCTTATTTTAATTATTGCTTTTTAAACCCACTCATGCGTTTCTCGAAATATCACCAACTACGTTTGAATCGGGTAAGAATTAAAGAACAGAAAATGTAAATGATTCGTGGAGAACTAATTAGCTAAGTTGAGATAAATTTTATATTTTAATACATTACAAGAAGGTTATTGTTGAAGTTAAGCAGAATGCTGGATAGAGGTCTAGGAGAGATGTAGTTTATCGCGTCAGAGCAGTCCAAGGTGAAGCCGAGAGCTGAGAGCAGCCCGAGGCCGCAAGAGACAAGCTAGTAAGAGATTGTTACAATCAATATTTAAAATCTGTTAAATAATAATTCAAGCGAAAATGCATTCCTTTTAAATCTCTTTTAAGGTGGTTCAAGAACGGCTAGAGGAATATTTTGATTTACCTTGAATACCAAAAATATACCTCGAAATTCGTTCTTTGTTTAGTTTAGTTACTAATTTAGCTTTACTTTTTTTATTGTCAATTTCATTTTGGAAGCAAACGCGTGAGTCTTCTCACCTATCAGGGGGATCGCCTCTGAGGTTTTTGTGATAACGTGCCCCACCAATAGAGAGAAAACGGTTTGCGACAGGAGAATCGTTACACCTGCAAAGATCAACAAAATATTTTGTGAAAAACAAAAAGTTTTTTATAATGTGGCGTTAGAGGCATTTCCCAGCGCAGACGCATCGAGTACGGGGATTCCTGTTAGTGTGCTGTCGGTATCGGATATCAAGTGAAATTATAAACAAAACGAAACAATAAATCATGCGGAATGTTTAATTTCATATTTAGCAACTATTAATATCGTCGGTTTAATTAAGAAGGGTTTAATTTAACCACCCTCCAAGTATCCGGCACTCTGCGACTTATCGATAAACATTTGTAATATGTATACACTGAACATAGATTGCCATGGAATCGATTACGTGATAAAAGATTAGAAGAAGAAATTTATTGAACACTGTAGGTGATCAAAACGATACGACTTACCTTATGGTTCCATGCATTATAAATGGACACGTCAAAGCATGCCATGCCACTGGTTACATTTTTCGTGGAAGTGTTAGAAGAAATTCTATAACAAGATACTTTAATTTTTAAAAGTAAAAGCGGTAGGCATTTTTTTAAATTCAATAAATCATAATAAAATTAATAAATCACGAAATCGATTCCAATAGAACACTCAATCATAAAAGCAAAACTCTGAAAATTATTTGCCAGATAGAAGTGAAATAAAATTTGAACATCAAGATATTGCCATATTGAGAAGCGAAAGCACAATTATTAAGTACATAACAACGATGAAGTCTGTGTTAGTAACCAAAGCTAAACGAAACCATTTAACAACATTGACTCAGAACGGTTGAAACAATAAGTTTAAGTTCGTAATTTACTCCTTGTAATGTTTTAAAATAACTGTTAGTTGAAATTTATTTATTAAAGAAATTATAGCCATTAAAATCAAAAGTGGAGAATGAAATGAATCTGAAGTGCAGGGGGGTGTCAGTGAAGAGCCAAATAAAACAGGGAACAGTGGGACGGGGTATAATGGTGGTGGTGTGGGCAGTGTACCTAACAGGGGGATCGCGTCGGAGACCTGCGGCAGGGTCTCGGCTACCAGGTTGAGGAACACCGTCAGCGAGAGAAGAATAGTGACTCCTGCAATCAAAGACAAAGTTAACAACCCTACGTGCCTCGGCAATTTTAAGGGCAACATCCCCATCCTAACTTGTCCTATTTACATCATTATGCGCTGTAACTTACTAGTGCGAGCCAACAGTAACCCCAAAAAAATATTCTTAACTGAAACACTGTTGATATAATTTTCAAATGTAAGCATGTACACAACTCTCCAAAGCATTTCCCTATTTCATGGATTAAATTGTGCCTTGTTCCTGAAAAGAGTGGAGCTGCAAACACAATGATGACATCTACTCCCAACTATATACTCACCAACACACAGGGAGATCTAGTTTTGTGGGGTTCTAACATAGACACAGTCATAACACAGCCTAAACACGTCTAATCGTTTATTCACACGCACAGTGCTACCAAAACATCTACAATGTCATGTGAAATTTAGGTTATCATTACTGTGTAACTTAACAAAGCATTCGATAAAGTTAATTTTATAAAAATGCACATTAGGCCCCAATATGATGCCTTGAGGCACTCTAAGAAAGCATGTGGTAGCAATGAACGTGTCGTCAGTGCTGCCTACAGTGCGATACCTATCAGAGGTACTGCGTCCGACGTCGAAGGCATCTTTTCCGCCACGAGGTTCAGAAACACGGTCAGTGACAGAAGTATTGTCACACCTGCCGGCATTTGCCAAAACCATGGTGAATTTCTTTATGATGATAGTGCTCTTTTCATTATTAAAATAAAGACGATTCAAGTTGATTCTGCAGCATGATGAGCACTCACCAACAGCCGCATTTAAATAATCATTACCCTTTTGATTCAGAATATAAATAATCGTAATCAAATTTACATTTATACTCGTGGCACGTTAGAAAAGAGAACTGCCATGCAAAATAGGAACTTATGAAATCCCAGAAACTAAAGAATTAATGTTAAAACTATGTAAATAAAAATGTGTAATACTGACCGAGTGTAAGTTTTTCTCCAGAGTCCGGTGGAAGAGTGAAGCCCAAAAGGGCCATCGAGGAAATGAGCACGCAAGGCACGATCAAATTAAAGAAGTAGTAGAGGGTTCTTCTTCTGATCATGATGGTGAACGTGACGTCGACGTATGGCTCTGGACAGCACGCATACGTTATTGTATTCTTTTTTCCTGGCATTCCTGTAAAATCCATAGTCGATAAATAATTTCTTCCAAATTCATCTACTCGCTAAAAAAATTTATAAACCTTTTTATTGACTTACCTATTAAATACCATTCTCCGTTTGTAATGAAGTCAGATAAATCACCACCATTCTCATCCTTAAGCACCAGATCCAGCTGCCAGAACAAAACAAGGTGAAGTCCCAGACATCGCACATGGTCCTAAGATGCACTAACTAAGGGCATAATCCGGGAACCAACCATGCAAGACCCTCATGTACCACGTATGTTCATGCTTTTGGAGCTCTCGAGAAATTAGTTCCTAAAGAAATGTGAGAATCTTGTACAGAGTGCAAGACTAGGGTACAAACTAAACAAATGCAAAGACATGCTGAGAATAAAGATTTTATTTTAGTCACTGCCATACGGACTACACCGCCGATATCAATGTTATGGAGACAGGAGTTATAAAAAAAGGAAAGTAAAATGAATTCATGCTTCGTGCCGTAGCAACTCGAACTGATGCCGTGACGGGTGGTTTAGGTACAGTGCTTTAGAAAATATTTCAGTTTTTTATAGATGATCGTCTAACGCAAGCAAAATGAATTGAGGGCATGAACATGGAACTCAAAGTATTTGAAACTGATGCAAGGTTGCAGGTATGTGGCCACAGTCATATTACAAAAATATTTTTCATAAGATCAAACGATTTAATTAAAGATACGTTTGGTTCACATAGTGATTTACTTGAAATATTATTTGATCCAATTAAAAAAATATTTTTGTACAATGGCTGATTAATTTAAAATAAATAGTCAAATATCTTTGAAAGGCTATCCGTATGGCAGTTGAAATTCATATTTGTCGCTTGTAAAGAGTGCTTCGTGTGAAGTTTTTGCTCCATGCAAAATAGTACATACAAAACGTTTGGGATATCCAACATCCTTCTGGTTTCTCACATGGTTCCCTTCATTATTAGCCCTATGTTAACATCCTATTGATAATTATGGACTGCTGTTACACATACGTTTTAATTCTATTTCGTTCTAATGGCTTATGTAACAGCAGCTGTTAACACTATAGCTGCGGCTGGTAAAGAAAAGATCGGGGTAATCGCAATACAGCGCTTGCGCGTGGACTCGAGGCGCTCGAGTAGACGCGCATGCGCGAGGCCGCAGCGATAGTGTTCCGCTAGCGTTATACCTGGTTGCCATCGTAGGTCCAGCTACCGAACTTCATGTCACAGTGTTGGTCGTCGAAGGGGAACCACGTGATGTCTATCTTGCATGTGCTCTTGAAAATGCCCGGGGGCACGTACAGGCAACTGCCGTTGCTTCTGACCACCACGTTGGTCTGGTAGGTCCCGTCAAAACCCTCATCAGCACTAACAATAAACAAGGATAGCTTCAGTTTCAAACATTACTTTCTTTCTTTCAAAACGGGCGTTCGGGTGTTCAGTGTTGTTGTCTCTACAGTAGGTAATTAGGTATTTTCTCTACCCCAATTTACGTTTCCCTAAATTAAAATTTTAAATTCCTTTGCTCCGAGAATTTTCTCTTGCTCCACTTATAAATTACAAAACTAAATCCGCAGCCCTTCATCGACCCTTTTCAATCCGAAACAAATACTTGAAAGCTTTCTTTAATGAATAAAAGGGCTCTTTAAATTTCAATAAGCGCTCTCGCCTTATCAGAGACGTCGCAAAGGGTCTTTGGTTTTTATATTTTTGGTTTATTTTCAGAAGCTGTAAAAGCGTTAATTATGCTTTTATGTAATTGATGCAGCGTTTATATAAAAGAAAACAACAAGCGTTATTAAAGATAAGCTATTAACTATTTTAAAAGTAGTTGTGAAGCTAGTTAAGTTTAAAGTATTTAGTGACTATGCTAATGTGAATAATATAAGTGTCTTGGATTGTGAATAAAGTGAGTTTTTATTTTAGAGTGTTTAGTACTTAATTATTTTACAGTGCTCTGGTTTCATCGGGACCAAGTTTAGCTGTCAACCAGTGATAGATCACGTGTTTATTGCAAACAATAATTTATCACTGATACTGACAGAAATCATCCTCTCGCTCCATCAATCCGCAAATAAATGACATGACAATCGTTCTTTCACGGAATCCACTTCGAAACTGTCAAAGGACGCATTGCAAAATGTTGCCATTAGTTTCAAAACGTGGTCTGACGAGCGAGATGACGATCGTGGTGTTTCAAATCAGCGACTAGCGTGCCATGTACTTTAAAATGTTTTTAGATGTGGCAACAATGAGTAGGAGGGCATCATTACAACGTCGCTGACGATTGTTACTCGTTTAAAAAAAAGTAATTATTTGAGTACGAATCGTCTTGCGGTCCATCCTCCTACTTTGTTGTCACTAGATTAAAAAACAAAACAAATTGTTATTCGGTTATTTAAAAGGAAGGTTGATTATTGAAAGTGTGCAGCCATTTTATTTGTTTAAAAGGTTTTTAACAGGTTATCGCTGTTCGACGAATAAATCGGTGATTTGATTTATTGGCCGAAAAGCATGTTTAATAAAGAGTGACAATGGTCGTTAACTACTTTGCATAATGCAGTAAACACAAAAAGTATAACGAAGATTCATACCACTCGTTACCCGTCGCTCGAATTAAACAAACAACAAGTCTACATACAAACAACCATATTCTCAAAATTGGAAACAAAAAATACTTAACTGAATACCGATTGTGTTACTGATTTGGCTGTGCGCGGCTCTGCAAACAGTGAGTGGGGCAGCCAGCGGCCAATTTGCTGAACAAATGTTTGTGTTTTGGCTGTTTTACTAACAGCGAGTGGCCTTGTCGGAGAATTACTCAATTGCGAGATTGCAATGCAGTTTGGCTTCTTATTCGGTGCTTTGATGTTAAAATCTCTCTCAGTGAGGAAAGTATGATTAAGAAATTTTAAGCTGTTCACATTTTGAACCTTAGAAAACTCCATTGGACAAAAAATATCACACGTAAATCTTTAACGCAAGTGTGTATAGTAATATGTATTTTATAGTGTGTGCTATAATTATTTTATTTTTTAAATAATCCATTATAACCTACATAATATACCTATCATTTTCCTTGAATTATCCCACCAATGATGACTGACTGACAATTGTTGCAAGATGAGTGCCCTTAATAACGATGTGCATAAGTGAAAAATAAATGGAGAAAAAGATCGTATTATTCTTGTGATTAAATAGAACATTTTCTTTACTGTTTAAATATGAAATAAACGCTCTGAATTTGAATTTTAACCTAAATTAGGAGGAAAACATACCTACTTAATGAAATTTCTTATTTGACGGACCTATGTCAACAGAGTTTGCTTTCATGAAATAAAGCAGGTTTTGCGTACATCCATTATCATCAAAAACGTGTCATTTTTAAACCTTGATTGCTGCTTAAACATAAATGCTGTTATTATCACAGTACACAGTATTACTTAAAACATGCCGACAAGATGGATTGAAGACCGGAGCTAAGTAAAAAATAAAGAGAACATACCCTCTTCAAGTGTTTTGTGACCGAAATCATCAGTTTGGTCTGAGAATTATTTCTTTTTCCCGGTATTATTACCGATCGCTGTTGTGCCCTCACAAGTGTGGCCAGGATTATTAAATCACTGTTAAAGTGGTGTCACAAACTGTCAAGTAGTTAGACAATTAGCAACTAGTTGAATCCACAAGTGGCCAGAGTCCGCGACAAATTGTAACAGTTCCACTAAACTGCACTTGAAACTTGAACCAAGTCCAAGCGTAGTTTCTATTTTTAATATTTAAGTATTTTGTTCTTCAGGGAAATGTCGCGTTGATATCGTGTAATTTCAAAAGCGCTTGCGTGTTTTCGAATTCACTTTTCTTATAGTTGTATGATTTTAGAAGATACACAGTTGGAGATTTCCTAACTTTTCAGTATGGTTAAGTCTAAAATGTTACCAAGTAAATTCATGTTAAAAGGAACACTCGAACATTTGCGATCAGATCGAAATCCAAGCTCCAACAAGACAGAGCATCAATGATACCGTACATTTCACCGAGCATTCCCTGGAAAAGTTCTAATCTAACGAGTTACGGTTTTAATTACGGCGATCCAGTAAGTTCCCTTAGAACGAGCACAATCGGGACAGGATTAAGTGTAAGTGAATGGAATTGAATGGCGAAAGCTGGATTCTTCTGGTGAAGTGTTCTCGGTGCTCGTGTAATAGTGTAACCGCTAGTTCGCTGGCGGCCCGCCAAGGCTGCAGACGGGGCTCGTGTGACACGCAAACGTAACGTTGGACAAAACTATACGTTCAACATTTTTGATGAGTTGAAAATCAAGGACGTGCCCATTAAAGTATAACGACGTGACGTTATCATAACATAAATTTTCATTTTATTTTTAATTTTTTGACTGACATTATTATTTCACGTACTTATCTAATAGAATTATATCATGTGCATATTTTTTTATTATAGATTGACATTATTATTATTATCTTGACAAGGTGTTGCCTACTCTTACCTTATTTTAAATGTATTACCTCATAACTGGAAAGATATTTGACATGCATAGCTAGACTGTTGATGTTAATATTTTGGCAAATAAATAAATAAAACTTATTTTCCGGCTGTCGCTTATTTCGTGTTAATTAACACATTTTTATTGATCTTGGTAATCTTCCCTAAACATTTTCAGATTCATTTTCTTTTGTTTTTAGTAAATTTTTTCAAGGAGTTTTAAGAAAACAATAAAGTATGACGAAAAGGATAATGAAAATCTTATTTGAATTATAATTTTAAATTTATTATTATTATTATTTGTTACTTACTGAATAGTGTATTTAATACAAATAAATATAATGAGATTCACATACAAATTCGGCGACATAAAAATAAAAAACTAAAAATAACTATAGAAAAAACACCCCTTCCAAAATTTCATTTTGCGGCATGGTGCCCATAACGCTGGCGGCGTTACCTCTCTGGATTGTTAAAGAAATCCTTTGCGAGAGGTAAGCGCCAGCCCTTGGGTCGCCGGTTTTGTCGATCAAGTGGGCCGACAACATCCACATGAAAGCTTTCATGTCTGCCGACCAGGGACCCAGAGTCTCAACCGCGAGAGCCGCAAACTCATATTCATGCATTATGCATGAATACTTTCGGCGCTTGAGGCTCTGGGCCTGGCCAGCAGCAGCGCCGGCTTGTGACCGTGTGGCATTAATATGAGACGCAGTGAACGTGTCGACACACGTTACGTCCCACACCAATGCCCTCCCCAATTTCCAAGGCACCAAGGTGATCCCGTTTGGGCGCTTGCCGTCGTCTCTGGCCAGTCCCACAGGCTCGAGGACCGCCGGTAGGGAGGCTGTGGCAAGCGATCGGCGGATCAGATCATTGATGGTGCCATGACGAAACAAGCGGCCGGCGCTCCTGTGGCAAGAGAGCCCGTGTCGTCCCAGTTGATCGACATTTTTGCCGCATGCACACCGGTGAGGGAGGGACGCAGATCCTTGAACCGAGCCGTAGGCAGATGGCAATCCGTAAACTGCTCGGATCAAGGACCGTCCCTAAGTTGCGGGAAGGAAGTGCGCGTAGCCAATGACCTGCCTCGTTGCAGGACACGGCTAAAACTCGAGCTCGGTCTGAATCGTCCAAACTACTATCCAATAAGGAAGCGTGGGTTGCCAAAAGTCGCGGATTATCCCATGCCCTCTGCGAGTGCCTGTTGGTAGGCAACTCCTCCCCGGAACATTATTTTATATTTATTAATTATATAGTTACACTTCGGTGTGACACGAGCCCGCCCAACCCGTCGACGGGAAGCAGGCGAGACAGTAAACAACGAGCCTGTTACACAGATACGTAAGTGATATAAAAGCTTTCATAATCAAAAGGCACCCTTACTGCCAACTCGGCCAGCGTTTGAACAAACATTTGGACGTTTGGAATGAATAATAAATCATACTTTGGAGAGAGTTTTCGCGTTATTTGCGCAGCGCTTTTGTGACACCTGAAAATCTGTCGCGCTGTTGAAGCGGGGCTGTTTTTGTCGTGAAATGAACTCCTATGGGAGTGGTCCGTCTGTACTAATGCCCATAATTTATTATTCTTAAGCGTAATGGGCAGCATTCAAATTGTTACTGTTGTCGGAAGTTGAAATTAATGTCTGGAAGTTTTTGTTGCTTTACTTTTTATTGCATTATTTTTTTTGTCGTAAAAACGTTTATCTTTTTTTAGAGAAACAATATTGCTGGTTTTCTTTTAGAAGCTCAGTTAACATACCTATGTAATTTTTGAAATAAAATCTTAATATCTATCTTCCGCCGTGGTGGCCTAGTGGTTCGACCTACCGCCTCTCGCGTCACGGGTTCGATTCCAGCTCGCAACTCTAAGTTTACTTATGTGCGAAATTCAATTTGAATTTACCACTGAGCTTTTCGGTAAAGGAAAACATCGTGAGGAAACCTGCATGCATCTGCGAAGTAATTCAAAGATGTGTGTGAAGTCCCCAATCCGCACTGGGCCTGCGTGGGGACTATAGCCCAAACCCTCTCGTGATGAAAGGAGGCCTGTACCCAGCAGTGGGACGCAAATAGGCTGTAGTAGTAGTAATATATCTTATAAAACTTATGCAAGTTAAAATGGGCTCATTTTCTCACTCTGGCCTCTGCTGACAAGATAGAACGTAGCGATATGAAATCTTGATACCGATATGACTGCATCTAAAACACGCAGTGATGAAATGACAGTTTTAAAATCGGTTTGTATTCTTTTTAAAGCCAAAATATACTTTAATCTTTTTCTCCACAAAATTCTACTGAAATCGTTTAAAGGCATTGAATCGGAACCTGTTATTGGTACTGGCTCCTTTGTGGACTGGACCAAGGCACAGACAAAAATCTGTTGTGTATCACCTTTACCCCCTTGTAGTAAGGCTCAATATTGATAAATATTGATAGTGTTTGTCTGGCGGGCTGCCAGTAGACACGTGGCACTAAATCACAGTGTCGTATTATCGGGTACTATGCTTTATAGAACAGGTAATGTGGCTTTATGGTTACTTGCTGCCATGGACTACTTTGTCAATATGAAAAAAAACTGAAATTATTTTCTTTAAATATAGCTAATACTAGATTAACAAACAAAAAACTGAATCAAAATCAAGTTAGTCCTCCTAGTAGAGATACATCAAACTTAATTTTGATTGAAGTACCTACCCATCAAGTTGAGATACGGCTAATTAAGGATACTAATTAGTTAATTAGTATTTTTATACAAGAAAGAAATGGAAATCTAAGTTATTTATTTGATCTTTGAATGAATGAAAACATGGTATGATAAATTTTGATTTTCGAATTTCAACAACGAATTGAAGAAAGCGTAGCCAAATTTGCTTTTTAAATCTTGTACCTAAGGAATGAATAAAGACGTAGTGCAATTCGATTTTTGATTGTTCCTTGAACAAGGCACGCCCCATCGCGTGCTGTACCTAATGAAAAACGCCTGGCGCCGCGCCAGGTATCGCCGCGGAGGGCCAATTCCGAGCGATTTACATGGCAAGAAACGTGTTTAACATAAACGGGGATAAGCGGCGGTAAGCCAGGGTTGCCAGATGGGAAATTATTCTTGGCCCCCTTGCACCAACGCCTCTAACTCGTGTGAAGCCTAAGAGCCACTTGCACTAAGCCTTAGACCTCGGGTTAGCCTCTTAACTTAGGTTTGGTTGTACTAACTTACTAAATTCCTTAACTCGAGTTAGTATAAACCGAGTTTAGCGAGCAACGATGGTGCAGATGGTCCTTAGAGACTTAAATTTACCACTCGGTTTTTACCCCAGTTCCTTCCTTTAGGCAAGCACCATGAAAACAACTGAAGCGAAAAAAGGATTAGCCGAACTAGTTGAGTTAAAAATAAACAAACTTTCGTTACGAATAATTAAAAGGTAATAAAAACTTACAAAACTAATTCAGTAGGTACTGCTCTAATAAGACTGGTTGGTTTTTAACGAGACATAGCTCGCAAGTCACTTTTTTGTGTAAGCAGTAATCAAACTTTGGTTATAATTAGGTAAAACATTGGTAATCCTTTTTTCAAATTCCAAATTTCCAAAGATTCGCCAAGCCCTTCTTGAGGTTTAAACTCGAGTAGGCTGTTATAGTAGTAGGTATTTATTAGGTTTCATAAACCGCCGCACAGGTGCTTCGTATTAACACGTGTCTAGCCATCGGACAACTGATTCGACATGAACACAATATAGTAACCGCAAATCTGATTAAATCAATGATTTCACCGCAAGCTGGCGCTCGACGCATATTTGATCAATTTAACGTGGACTTGTAAAGTTGTATTTTAACTATAGTAAAGGGACGGTATCCGAAATAGTTCAGGCGTCCTTAGGGCAGCCCAAACTGAGGAATACCTATTCGGAATTTTCGTAAAATACCACAGTTATTGACGAATCAAAGTTAAATTCTGAATAAACAAATCCTACCACCACCACCACAATAGCCTATTTACAACCCACTGCTGGGCACAGGCCTCCTCTCATCACTGCGGGCCCAGTGCGGATTGAGGACTTCAAACACATCCTTGAATTACTTCGCAGATGCGTGCAGGTTTTTTCACGATGTTTTCCTTCAATGGTAAATTCAAATTGAATTTTGCAGATAAATAATTTCAAAGGTGCGAGCCGGATTCGAATCCCCGACCCGAATAAACAAATGTCCCTCAATAATGCAAAAATACTCAGTGAAATGCAACTTCTTTTGTTCCTTCCAATGTTCCTTTTCTTCCAAATTCGATAGGTAACATTTGTGACTTGCTGGGTGACCAATATTTATTTTTAAACAGCTTCCAAAACGGAGGCTCCATCTATAACTGCGATGCAGATTATGGAAAATGCCGTTCCATTTTTAAAAAAGGATTCTTTAATGGAACCCTTAAGAAAAGAATGGAGCAACGGTAAAGAGTAATATCCCGCCAATTAGACGCGGCGGCGCCGGCCAGTGGCAGAATCCTGGACGCTGATTGGCTCTCATTATAGTAATGACACTTTTTAATTATTTTCTTCTTCTACTAAACTTAAAAATGTGGCTGGAGTAGGTATCTATTGTATTTTTATGCCGATGAAATAGCTCACAAATAAAAACCTACATAATTATATACCATTCACCAAAATTTCAAATTGTAGAGAATTTTCCCAATTATATTAAATTTGTAATGGAAAACCCGTAACACAGCCTGTAACAATGAGCGTACCTACGCCTTATTTAATTTAATTAATTCTAATGAGAAAACCCTTTAAACCCATTAAAAAAACAACAATAATTCATTTCGCCACGTACCTATGTTTGTGGCGAAAAAAGGGGTCCGGTGTGTTGCCAGCAAAAATCCGCGATTTAGCACAATCCGGGATTTACTAACCCTTTTTTGGGCTTGGCTTGGCGAAAAAAACTTGAAAAAACTTGAGGTTGTTGCAAAAATGTTTCGTGTGAAAAATTTAAAACAATGTAGGTGTATGTCTCGTGGAACCCACTCTCGTGGGCTCCACGAGATGGCTGCCGGAGAAGAGGCAGACCCAAAAGGAGATGGCGGGACAACTTGGACGCATTTGACCCAGATTGGCGGGAGCTTGCACAGAATAGAGGAGAGTGGCGAAAAAGAGGAGAGGCCTTTGCCCAGCAGTGGAACACACACTTCATAGGCTATAATAATAAATTAAAAAAAAGGTGTATGTCTTGAGTTTTTTTTACGTAATCTTTCGGCCAAAAAAGATACTTTTAGCCTTTATGGCAATAAGGTGCGAATACATTATTATTGATTGACTTCGAATACTCGGTTATCAGTGCAGCTGTAAAGCGTCCCATACACGAACGATTCGTCTGGTCGATGCGTCGTTTCAGATCGATCGAAACGATCCATCGTACCGTGTATGGCGGCCTTAAGCGGGCTTTAGTGGATTCGTCGTCTCTCTCCGTCAATCGGTTGTCCTACTCTCACCTATTATACATCAGTACGTCAGGCTTCCACAGCTTGTTGGGAGTGATGCGGAGGTCTTTCACGCCGCCGTACTCGCTGTCGTTCCATCTTAGGTTGTAGTCGTTCCATTCCTGTCGCACGCAGAGGAATCATTAAGAGAGGGAAAGAGAAAGCGTCGTACTTTAATATGAAATTCAAAAACAGAGAGTAGAGATTGGTTGAGTATGTTTTGTTGACAGTCAACGACAATAGCAATGTACGTATACACTTTCATCTTATGTCTTGAAATAAGATTTTAAAGTGCACATTTTTTTTGTAGTTGACATTACAACGCATGTTTTCAAGGAATTGATAGAGTATACAAAAGTTGTATTGAATATTAAGAACGAGAATACAAATATAAGTATACCTACACAATACTACGATTAACGGCTTTTGAAAAACAATTTTGAAGCTCGAATGTATGTACACAAATTGCAACAGAAATTCCTTAAGAATAAATACCATGCAAAAATGCGACATTTATTTATTACGCACAACATCCACATTTAAAAATGTGGTAGTTAAACCGCGAAATATTCGAATTAAGAAACAAGCAAGCTTCAGACAGTTGATGTTTGGAACAGACATAGCATGCAAACTTAAAATTAAGTCGTACCTAAATAGCTGAAACAGCCAGTAACTGGAACGACCACAGACAAGATAATCATGTGTACTTCAAAATTGTTCTCCATTGACCGAACTGGCTGGATACAGTTTACCGGCTACATTCGTAATATAACCTGTTTAGATAACGAAACAAAGCAACTGCGCCCTACAAAGTTCCCTCATGGTTCCCTCTTATTACGAAAGTTACGCCCGGCAAGTTGGCGGCACTGTCTCGAGCTACGTATTTGCTCGTTATGAGGGGTCGTCTGAACTGTCAGAAGTTGACGAGTGCTCTAACGCGGTAAGTGCTTAAATAGAGGCTGTGCATAATGCTTCAGCAGAATTTGCAAAGCAAAGCCCTTTCAGTTTTGAAGATTATTTAGCTACTCTTACAAAACTGGCTACAAAGTCACCACAACGTGAGGTAACAATTTCATCATCATCATCATCATCATTTCAGCCGATAGACGTCCACTGCTGGACATAGGCCTCCCCCAAGGCGCGCCACTCAGACCGGTTCTGTGCCACTCGCATCCACCGCGTTCCCGCGACCTTTACAAGGTCGTCACTCCATCTTGTTGGAGGCCTACCGACAGCTCGTCTACCGGTTCGCGGACGCCACTCCAGGACTTTCTTGCCCCATCGGCCATCAGTCCTGCGAGCAATGTGCCCCGCCCACTGCCACTTAAGGTTCGCAATTCTTCGGGCTATGTCGGTGACCCTAGTTCTACTGCGGATATCCTCATTTCTGATTCTATCACGCAGAGAAACCCCGAGCATAGCCCTCTCCATTGCCCTCTGGGTGACCTTGAGCCTTCTTATGAGGCCCATCGTAAGCGCCCACGTCTCGGTAACTCGGAGGTAACAATTTAAGAAATAATAATTATTAATGATGCCTTGCAAATTAATAGATTTGTAAAGCATGCCTTCCTTATCCGAGGATCTCCCTCTAGTGGGAATTCTCCATAAACTTTGTTTTTCTTGTGTCCTCCAATGAGGCTGGCATAGTCACTTTTTGTACTTAAGTCTCTATAAATATTTCATGATTGAAAAAAAAATCTACCCTACCGATAGTGAGTTCAAGCACTGACGGTTTAATAGGTAGACATTCTATTAGTTGTATAGAAAATCTTATACAAAGTGACCCCTTTTCATTGCTGTTGAGTCGAGTGTATTTCCAGTTGATGAAAAGTGAACCCTAAGATGCCTATACATGAATATTTCCGGATTGGCTACTATCGAAGCAAATTCCAAAGCAACTGAAATTCAAATTGGTAATCGTTGAAAAAAAGAAAATTAGGGGCCAGCAATTTCCACCTTTAAAATAAACCTTTTGTCTCAACTGTATACAGCCAGTTGGTGCGCGTTAGAGTGAGACAGAATACTCGTGTCAGCGCGTCGCCCGCGCCATCCGCAATTAAGACTTCAAAGAGAAAATGTATACCTACCTAAATATATAATTGATTTTTTGAAATTTCTATAACCTTGGCGAGGGCGATTGAAAACGTAGTTTTGTATAAAAAAGAATCATTTTGACAATTAAGCAAGTTCGAAAAAGAGCTACTTAATACAATATTTATTTGGTAGGTAATTAATTGATAAAATATTACCGATTCAATTTACTAAAGATATATTCTTCAAATCGATACAACATTTCATAGTACCTAGAAGAAACACAAAAGTAAGTACATTAATAATATAAGGACATGGACATGATGAGTGATCATTCAATAATTTATCAAAATGACTCTCTGTTATACAAATCGTAGTTCAAAGATAAGACAGAAATAATGTGCGCGCTTTTCTATCTTATATATTCGTTATAAGGTCTAACAGTGTAAACATACTTGTGTATAATTTTGCTCAATTTAATCCAAATGCTTTTCATTATGATGAAAAAATAGAGGTACCTACGAGACCTACATGATTTCATCGACAAGACTAGTCTTGTGATTTTTCATGTTATGGGTAGGCAAACGAGCACACAGGCCACCTGATGATCAGCGATCACAGCGTGCTCATGGACATAACATATCATAAGATTTCGAATGCGTTGCCAACCCTAAGGCATGCTAAGGCCTAAGATGTAATGCCTCTATGCCAGTAATTTCACCGGCTGCCTCACCCCCTTACCGGAACAGAACAGTGCGAGCACTGCTTTTTGGCGGCAGGTTAGCGAGCAAGACGGTAGTAGTAGTACCTATCCGGACTGACCTTGCGGTCGGTTGACCAGATCCTACCATCAGCAACGTATGAAAAAATATTTAGGTAAAATAGAATTCGTTCTTCAGAGCCCATAACCGTGATAATTTACGAATTTAAACACTTTCATTCTTCTTTACTTTACGGTTGTAAATAACTAATGATAGTAATGCAATTACCACAGTTAGTTGGACTCTGAGTTAAATTTAGGAGGAAATCTATGAATAATTATTAATCTTAAACTGGACATAACTATCATGACTTAACTGCTAAATATAGTGCATATATAAAATACGTAAATAATGAAGAAAAATATTACTTATTAATTATTATTGGTCATTATAACATCAGAAAAAGATGTTTAAATAATTTATAATAATCAATAATAATTGAATAATCACAAAAGCGCTACTCATGCATAGGAAAGTTTCAAGTCATCATGCACTCATAACTTATTTTACATTCACAAATTTCAGTATTTTACAAAAGCAAATCCAAATTTCTCTTTGTATGGAAACGACTGCTCTCCTATTTTTCAAGACCAAGGACTGGGGGCCACTACGGTTGGGGTCTAAGCTGCCATATTGGTAAATGCTAAGTAATTATGTTATTTAAGTCGCTTAGCAAACATACCTTCAGTGCTGGAAATATAATAAAATATACCGTTTAAAGAACTAGCAGCCAGTATCAAAAGTATGTACAATAAGCGTTTCCATTTAATTTCTCTTTTAATAAACAACAAAAACAACTCAATAATGTTCTAAAAAAACAATAAGAATTAACAAACTAAAACAAATTTAACAAACATTTTATATCACGTTTGTATTTAAACAAAAATTATACCAACACAACCGTCTATCTCGATGAACTGAAACTATGTGTACAGTGTCAACTAAAACGTTCTTCGACCACAATGAAACAATATAAACGTCTATTCCATCAAAATAATGATCCTGGCAAAAAATATCCAAAATGAAAAACGTTTAGGTAGTAACTTTTTATGTTTGTTTATGGTCCTAGCGGGGTTCCACAGGCATATAAAAGTCGGGACATGGAGCCGCGTATTACCTTTACCGTAACATTCCATGGCCATGCAGATAAAATACTACATCTGTAGCCAATGCAAGTCAGCCTACCCGGGAGTGCAGTCATGTACAGTGGACAACACGTCATCCATAACAAAGTGCATCAGACAACCGTACAACAAGACACCAATATGATACTCTCAATTGACACGACAGTTCCACGATTTTAACCTAGGGGACTCCCCGCTCCCAGAGACCACCGAAATAACAGGACCGTTTAGGAAAACGCCGGCGGCAGCGCCGAGAGCTTTTATATCGTTTTTTAGTTATCGAATATTGTCAACCATTAGTACATATTGTTAAACGCATTGCGGAGTACGCGGCAGCTCTCGAGAATGAACCACTCTGTAACCAAAGACGGTGCAATCTCATAATGTCTATATGACACGCATTCAACTTACCTTGAAGCTAAATCATTTCAAATGATTCAATCGTCTACTTATAATGTAAAAGAGTGAGATGATATCTCTACAATGTAGGGAAACACCATCGACTATTACACGAGAGAGTCTGCTCCAACGAGGGTCTATGCTACGGACACCGTTGCAATATCCAAGAACTATTTAACCATTACGATTACACATATATCATGACAGAAAAAAATCAATATCTGCCGCATATTCCACAATGCATTGCATTTTCCATTAAATAAACAGTCAGAGAAAAGAGAACGCATCCGGAGGAAGGGAACAGAGTCAGAAATCGAAAGAAGTAAACACAAACAAACACGAACAAAACGAAAGTGAAAGTGAACGCAAAAAGTTAGAAAATTTTATTAAATCGTAATTTAGTTTTGTGTTTTAATCACACTTACCAATGACAGCCATATATTGGTTATAAGTAGTTGGTTCTTCTCGTCCTATGGGGTTAGACGGTGTCAACAAAAACAGAAAAGGACGCAGTCAGTATAATGATCTAGACACTGTGACTCGACACCTTCTGGGCACACAACACGGGGGCGGCGGCGCGCGACGCGCGTGCCTCGCGCGCCGCCTACACACAATCTAATATAAATATGCGAAATGTGTAACAACACGACACACCGACGGTCCATGCCACAGGCCCGGGCGTGGAGCCCCGCGCCCGGCGGCCGGCGGCGCCAGCGCTTGCGAGCCG
>OZ020274.1:1559491-1650725 GCA_963971205.1 Aethes cnicana | reverse complement strand
ATTCACGCATGCGGATTTGGGAGTAGAATCTAGTGCTAGTATAATTCGCTTTCTTTACTTTCCAAAAGGGCCCCAAATTCTTGTGTGCCCAAGGGCCCCAGCATAGTTTAAGACGGCCTTGCATGTGAGAGCTGTCTATGGGACTCATACATTACTGCATTACACGGGTACGGCGACCGTACCACGACCGTACGCATGTGAAAAGAGCCTCAGGGGCTCTATTCGAAACGTTACATCGGCAAAGGGCAATTACCTAGGAGCTAGGGATACCTAGCGTCAAGGCGCTCAAATTGAACTTTAAATCTAGCTGCTTAAAGTTTGGTTTCAACTCCGTGACGCTTTGATGGTAGAGATTTAATAGGGATTTTCCCTATCCCTATCTCTACCATCCCCTAATAGAGCCCTGAGTAACTCTGTCTGTCTGACTTGTGACGTTTCAACCCTTGGAAAGGATTTAGATGAAATATACTGAAGTCGTGGGCAGAAGCTAGTTATGCTTATACCAGCTTCTTACCGCGACATCGTGCCACCCACCTTGCGTCCAGGGTCCTTGTAGAGTTATTTCACAGTTTTCTTGTCCTAAAATTATCCAACTTATTTGTAAAATCTTGGCGAAACGTTTATATTTCCTGTCATAGAAGGTCTCTCGAATTATCCGAACACATACATATTATATGTATGTATAGGCGGGGTTTTAATCAAAGTGCACATTTGTGATAAAAGTAGGTTATGCTTTTTGACCTGTAACGTAGGTACTTTGCTAAGGCATTCATTCACAAGCGGCATTTCCAACGACCGTGTTCACAAAAATACAGCACCACCTTTTTTAAATCGCTCATAAATTCTAACGAATAAAGTCACTTTTTGCTTACACAGACCTTTCTGCCTTCAAAAGCTTGGAACTCAAAACGTCTAGAAATAAGTAGGAACGAAATGCGTTGAGTTGGCTCGTGTCTTTTTAATGGAAACTACCCAAACTGTAGATAAAACCAACATGTACATGTATAATGTACAGATAGTTTCACCAATTTTTACACACTTTTGCAACTATACTCCATTAAAAACTCTGTGAAAGATCAAAAAGTGTTCAGATATTAATGAACTTCGACAGGCACTAAATCTTTCTCGATCATAAGCCCTCCGTGTGCTACGCGAGCGCTCCGTTCGTAGCAGCTTTTTCCTACGAAGCGGGCACGATTGTAGCCGCTACGGCGCTACGGACGGTGAGGCTACGAACGTAGCTCGTAGCTAGCTGAGCGGTTATTATTATAAACCGACTTCGAAAATAGGAGGAGGTTCTCAATTCGTCTGTATGTTTTTTTTTGTGTATGTTATATTATTGTATATTACTCCCACAATTATTGTGACCCGATTTCGATGATTCTTTTTTTAATCGAAAGGTTACCTCCGGATTGGTCCCATTTTAATTTGGTTTAGTGATGAGATGGGATAAATGAGAAAATTAGGGAACTCCTCAAAAGTCAGCACTTGTATGATTTTGGCATCAATTTCAAAGACCACAGTAGTGAGACTTAAGGCGCTGACAAGACCTAAATTGACTTTATCTAAAGAGTATTTAAACGAAAAGTATTTGATTTTGTAAAGTGAGTGAAATATATGTTAATATTCACTACATACTTGAAAAACTTGGTGTTTCGTTTCGTAAAATGAATTTCATGAAATCGGTTGGATGACAAAAATTATGAAGTTACGTCTTTTAATCCTATTTAAACAGTTCTATAAGTTCTTTTTAACGCAGATTTATATAATTAAATACACTATTCCATCATACTCATACCAAATAATTTGTTAATTTATATTTTTCATGCAATGTGGGACTTTCTTTTAATCTTCATTTTTCTGATTTTCTACATATATCGCCCACATGCCACGGTCGTGCTTCTCGCTCCCTCCAATGCAAACAGACTTTGTCCGCTGAGACAGTTGCCTGCCTCGATTGCTCAAGGTTATCAGCTCTGGTCAGCATCTTAACGTCCCGTTGTACTCATGTTTAGAAACTGTAGCCGAAAAAAAAAGAAAAAGATTCCACTTCAAACTCCGACAGCCTGCAAAGTCGGTGTCAAGCGAACCGACCGAAAGCTGATGACAATCTTGTAATGAACTTGACACCGACTTTGCAGGCCGTCGGAGTTTGATGTCGGTAACTATATTTTTTTTTTGTGTTGCGTTTGATAGCAGTCGACTGCACTAGCGGCAGAAGCTAGTAGCATTTTTTATGTTATTGTTAGGCAAACGAGCACACAGGCCACCTGATGGTAAGCGGTCACTGCGGCCCATGGACACCGCAATCTTATAATTTCTTAATAACAAATCATAAGATCTCGAATGCGTTGCCTATCCTGAGGCCTAAGATGGCTTCTGTGCCAGTAATTTCACTGGCTGCCTTAACCCCTTACCGGAACACAATAGTGTAAACACTGCTATTCGGTTATCGCGTTTCTGCAGGAACTACGCGGGATAAAAAGTAGCTTTTGTCCTTCCCGGGACTCCAGTCATACCCCTTATAGTTTCGACCTCTTTCCTTGCTTCCTTTATTTATTTCAGACTAGCTTCTGCCCGCGACTTCGTCTGCGTGGAATTCGCTAATAGCATTTCCGCGGGAACTTAATTTTTTCCAGGATATACAGTATCCTCTATGTTGACCAGTGTTGTAAACTACCCCCATACCAACTTTTGTTACACATCCTTTTATACTAAACTGTACGACTGTACTCACATGTACCCATAACATCTTATGACTGTACGGCTATTTTGGTGAAATAAAAAACTCTTAATTGAAATTAATTTGTTAAAACTGTTTTAACGTGTAGCTCAAACCGTATCCGAGACATATGTCAAAATCATAGAACTGTCATTGTCAATTGTACCATGACAGTGATAGATGACTGACAGCGTTGGTCGGCGTTGCACTCGCGTTGCAGATTTTCTGTGGGCGCTGATATTTATATTATCCGCACAGATTAGCTTTGTCACCATGAATCAAACGTTAAACGTAGAACAGCTGAATTCAGCTTTAAATTCCCTTCGAACACTGCGATCCAGTGTCAGCCATGTTTTCGAAACGTTATCAAACGGTTTGCGAGCAGAGCACGGTGAAGACGGCAAAGAAAAGTTTCTTCAGGAGCTGCAGGAGCTGCTTAACAATGTGAATATCAATTTAAGGGACTTGGAGCAGACTGTGAACGGTTTGCCGATACCTACAGCACCTTTCAACTTGGGCAATACGACTTTTCTCAGCCAGGAAACTACGCAGGATCGGCAAGCGTATTACACTCAGTTGGTGAATAGTTACAAGTGGACAGATAAAGTCCACGAGTACAGCTCTTTTGCCCACACGTTGTTGAGTCAGAACTCGCTGAAGCGCTCTTACATTAACTCCGGGAACACGAAGAGACGCGGTAAACTTCAGAGCAACCACAACGTCACGCCGATACAAGTCGACAATGTCATCAACAACATAGACAGATCCTACAATGACATGAAAATAACAATATCGCGCCCCTTTGCAAGCAACGCTGTAGTCCAGATCAATTTAAGCAGAGTATTAAAAGCTGTTGTAGCTTTTAAGGGGTTGCTGATGGAATGGGTAATGGTAAAAGGCTACGATGAGACCCTGGACTTGTGGACGGAATCCCGGCATCATGTCTTCAGAAAAGTAACGGAGAATGCGCACGCAGCCATGCTTCACTTCTATTCCCCAACATTGCCGGACCTGGCTGTGCGATCATTCATGACCTGGTTGCACAGCTATGTAAACCTCTTCAGCGAGCCATGCAAGCGATGCTCCTGCCACCTCCACCACACCTCCCTGCTGCCGCCGGCGTGGCGTGACTTCCGCACCCTGGAGCCGTTTCATGATGAGTGCAAACAATAGTCCTTGTGGTATTGAATAAGGAAGCGAGTGACAGACTTTTGTTGTGTGCTTTCTCATTCAATAATATTCTAGGCTGACTTTATAAAGACATAATCAATCATCAAGTATTAGTGGGATTGGTGTCTTTGAAACTGCAATTTGTATCTAGACATAAAACACATCAACTTTATAGAAAGGTCTGAGTAATTTTTGTTAGTGGTAGGACCTGGTGCTGTGTAGCAGTGCTCGCTACCCAGCACCAGGTCCTACACAGTGTAGGGGGTTAAGGCAGCCGGTGAAATTTCTGGCACAGGGGCATTCCATCTTAGGCCTCAGGGCAGACAACGCATTCAAGATCTTATGGTTTCTTAATGGGGGATCATAGGATTTCGGTGCCCGTGGGCCGCAGTGACCACTTACCATCAGGTGGGCTGTGCGCTCGTTTGCCTATACCATTAGTATATAAAAAATAAAAAAACTGCTAGTGTATGTCTTGTAAATTTTAAGCCATACAATTCTGTACAAAATGATTTTTCCATCATGTATTTCATTTTAATATGTAGCTTTTGTATGAAATATATGTAAATATCTTTTAACCTAAGTCCACTTCAATAAATATAAATATTTGTGTCTAAACTTTATTTACTGGGTGTCTAAACTTCAAGACCAAATTTCCAAATTTTTATTATTATTATTATATTATATTGACAGGCAGGCAGTTAATCAACTGATAAATGCCTGTATCCCAGTTGTTCTCAATTTAAGTATTTCTTGACCTGTTTAAGAATTTGTCAAGTCTGTTCTTGAACTATTGTAATAAATTAGCACACTATTGTATTTATTATAGGAGAATCTATGTAGATCTTGGTTCTAATGAGTCTAAGAAAGATCCCCTTCTAATTGAAATATTAAAACAAAAGCAAATAATAATAATTTTATTTCAACATAAATCACAAACTGTAATCTAATGATTAGATTCTAATCTACACAAACGGTTTAGTTAAAGCTATGGTGTGGTCTACACTGCAAGACACTTTCAAGACATGAGCCCCAACAGCCACTTTCATGGGAAAGTGTTGGTCTTTGGCACTACCGAGGCCGAGGCAACCATGCCTGTTCCTGCCCCACATATACAGATCTCCGTTGTTGGTAACAGCTGCTAAATGTCCAATGCCACAGGAAACCTTCTCCACCATACAGCCAGGGTTGAATTCATTGCGACCGAAGAACGCTGGAGGTATCTGTTTTGGCTTCTGACTGTGGGACACCATGGGCCCGAGTCCAAGTAATCCATAGCCCCAGACGAAAACGTCGCCATGCTCTAAAATCATAGAAAAGTCCATTTATATATGAATTTGATTTTGATTTCCTTCAAGAGGGATTGTGCTTTTACTGATCAAAGCGAGTGTTGTTATTGGTAAGTAAAGTTATATTACAATATTTGTATCATGACAAAGTTATTTTGAAATTTGAATACGCCCATTTAAAAATTATTGATTGAAAATGAAAATTTGAACTAAGTAGATCAAGGTTATTCACTTCATGTTGAACGATCACTTGCGATTTCCGGTTTTAGAATACAAATCAAAGGTCAATTTGCCCTCAACACAGAAGAAACTATTTAAAAGAGAAGAGGAAATTTCCTATCACTGTCCGTACCGTTGGCGATGAGGCAGAAGGAGCCGCCGCTGGCGACGTCGACGAGGCGGCCGAGCCCGCGCGTGAGCCCCACGAGCGCGTACGACATGTTGACCTGCTGCTGCGGCCGCGCCGTCGGTACCTGCCCGTACTCCGAGTTGCCCCAGCCGAAGAGCTCGCCCGCCTCTGCAATTGACAACATATGCACACAGGCGTAACTACTACGTGCTCTCCGTACTTCAAGTGGAAGTTGCGAAAATAAAACTTCTTTAAATTAAGTACTACTAAGAACATTCAAAGATTTCTACTGGAAACACGTATGGTTTTCGGGGATATGTAACCCAAAATTTCAAGATAAAGTCCACCCATTTAGTCTTATTCTATTTGAATCCCATTTGCTATTTATATGATAAAGTGCCAACTTAGTTTTTTTATAAATAAATAAATATCTTGGGACATTTCACACATATTGACCTAGCCCCAAACTAAGCAAAGCTTGTACTATGGGTGCTAGACAACGATATAAATACTTATATAGAGAAATACATACATATATAAATACCAACATCCATGACTCAAGTACAAACATTCGTGTTCATCACACAAAATTTGCCCCGAGCGGGACTCGAACCCGCGACCATCGGAACAGAAGGCAGGGTCACTACCAACTGGACCGATTCGGCCGTCTAAAGTTCTTCAATACAGTCCAATTATCCACATTCTACACATTTATTACTTGGGGACGACTGCCTGGATCAGTCAGGTGAACTCAGGTGACCAGTCCTCCATTCGGAACCATTTCACCCCTAAAACTTACTTCTCTACACATAGTTACTTAATTACTCACCGCTGAGCGCCAGCACACAGTCGCCAGTGGACGCGACCTTCACGATCTTCTCACTAGTAATGTCACCCTTCACTGGAGCGGGCGCGCTCTGGTTGTCGTAGTTCCCGAGCCCCGTCTGCCCGTCGGCGCCCCAGCCGCACGCGAACACGCGACCCGACTCTGTTACGAATAGACTGAAATGGAGGGCGCCATTTGTAGCGGTATAACATAACCTATACACCCATATAGCATTTATTCCATATTGAGAACTCAGTAAAAGCTTGAACAAAGATAGGACTTTATTTAGATAACTTACGTATGATCCTGCCCACAACAAACGCTTGTTATCTTCTCCTTATTCAAACTGCGAATGTTGTGCGAAACCATACTGCCTTTGTACTCTTCATTGCTGTTTATCTTTCTGCCACACTGCCCATATGCATTATTGCCAAGAGTGTAAGCCCCTTCTGTGTCTGTTAATATTACTGAATGTGCCCGACCTGCGGCTAAACCAATCACCTAAAAAGAATACCATATTGAACACAACACACTTTTTCATTTAAATGTTTACTTAAACTGTATTTTTCAGTTAAAGTAAGCTTTACCTTAGATTCTAAAGATTTGTATGGTATGTAAATAGGAGCAGGACTCAGTAGCATTTCCAGTGGATGTCCCATGCGAGGTGCGTGGTAACCAATCTGTGAGTCTGTGTTGATGCCAGTGCCGAATACTTTATGCTGCTCACTAGTGCTGACAGATGATATTGTAAACCCATAGCCACATGCTATATCTGTTACCTGTAATTATGGTAAATCTGTGTTTAGTTTATCATGAAGTACTGGCTTCTAACATTCTTTATTTTTAATAGAAGCTTACATCAAATTTCTCCCCAAATGTTGATCGCATAGGATACCATGCCAAAGAGAAGTTGTTTTTGTAGGCCTTTTTTCCACGTTTCTTGCCCCGCGGCATGTGGATGCCTAGAGCGCCTGTCTCAGCTAGACCCCACACGTACACACGACGATCTGTCTGTTTGCTAACAGTGTATTGGAAGACTGAAATAAGGAGAATGTTCCAACCATTACTATCACGATAAAGTATTTCTTATTTTGTACAGACGTTCTCCAATGTATAAGCAGTGTATTAATTAACTTTCACGTCAGTGGTAACCCGAATTAAAAGAATATTTACTAGGAAGTTGGTTTTCTTCATTAGGATCAGGTATTTTCTTCTTTGTGGTGGCATAAGGCCGAAAAATCAAAACCCTAGGATTTCTAACACTTAGTAACACTTTCAAAGCATTCATTTTCACTACAATTTGTTCACATCATATTGAATATTACACAATTAATACATTTTATTACTAAAGCAAAGAGGTTATGTTATGCATAACTTTTATTTCCTGAAATGACATTTCGTTCTCAAGCAGTTCGAGACACTTTTAAAAACTCTTTTTTTACTTTTATATCGGAGGTAATTTTGTCCGTATGTTCGACATTAAAACATCGACCTTATCAGTCTCATCAGTCTGTTTAATTCACTTTATTTTCTTCATTATTAAATTCAAACAAACTCAATGGTTCATTTATCAAATTATTCCGAGCGTTCCACTGTGATGAAGAAAAGGACTGTGATGATAGCATTGGTTGCTTGAGTAGCGAAAATTAGCCCGAAATTCGTTTTCGTACACATTTTAGAAACGTGTCTAAATTTTTACGGTAACCTTCTTTTGTCTTGTCTTTCGTCATAATCGCGCACCTATGGAGTGTGTAATGTGTCTTGAACAACTTCAACCCTCCATACGCGGACCCAAAACTTGGGCACAGAGATAGACGTCCGAAGTTTTCACCGGACCACGGTCAGTTTTTTACCAGAATCGCGGTGGCGACTGGTGTACGCCCATACACATTATTATTATTATTAGGAGCCTCTTTTGTCCCACTGCTGAGCATATAATAAATAAATATTAAGTGTGCACATTCAACACCTTTATTAAATAATATAATGACATTACATTAATGACTGGTTAGCGAGTACATACAAATACAATCTATTTAATCTTGGCCAGTAGGTTGGCGCGAAACTGCGTGTTTTGGAATAGGGCTTTGATCAGGCTGCGTAATTCTTCGGTGTTGAAGTGAACGGCGAGGGGACCCTTTCCGTCGCTCCAGTGGTTCTCAATGTCCTTGAGGGAGCCTCCAAGGACGAAGATCAGCTCTTGCAGCTTGATCCATGACTTCACGTGCTCTTCCACGTCGCTGGGTTTCTGGAGACAATGATATTGGGATGATCCATACATTTTACATAAAATGTCAATAAGTGGTGTCACCGCAAAATGAATTCGCCGATAGAGGCGCTTGAGTCGCGTGCAGGGGTTGTCGGTTTTCTAGGGTTCCGAAGTCCACAAGGAACCCTAAAGGAAAACTATCACAGCTAAGTAGGCTGTACAAACTTACGAGTAATAGTCGACCAACTTATGAAATGATTAAAATACCAATGATTTTTCTAGAGCGGCAGAGGTGTCGGTCGGGCACGTCATTCATACCACAGGCTAGCTAGATGCTAATAAGTCTTGGAAGGGTACTGTGGGCATCGTCAACTTCGGAACCCTATACTTTGCGCGTGGCCCGACACGCACTTGGCCGGTTTTTTTATGATAAAAATGCTTCTAAAAATGAAGTTTCAAAAATATTAGCTGTCCATTTGTTTTCGCAATTCCCGAACTATCATTCGATTGTGAACATATGGATGCATGTTTATTAGTATTTTACTTACTTACATTACACGAGTGTCTCTAATGGTCTCTACAACAAGGTTTGCTAAGTTTGAGCCTAGGTCAATTGTGTAAAAATGAAATTTTCCAAAAAAAAAACTTTTATTCTTGTCGGTTTTCCCATTACCTGGAACAGCTGTGGCGCCTTCTGCACGACCAGTGTGTACATATCCGTGAGCTGGGTGCCCATTTCAACCGAAATATCTTCGACGGTGCACACGCGGTGGATGAGCTCGTCCACAAACATGGACACGAGGGTCGCCATCAGTCTGGAACAGGGATTTTAGGCTTTTATATGTATGAAAACAAAAAATTCTCTATTTACCTTAAAATTAAATACAATATTTCAATAGGTTACTGATCCCCACACTGGGCTGAGCCTGTCCCGTGGGAATCAGACCATGTGAAATAACCAAAATTAATTATATGCTACAAGGAAACAAAATTAACGAAAACTTCAATTACAAATGAAACAAAGTATCTCTTTGGAAGATGTGGCAACAAAGTATATACAAAAGACACAAGTATATACAAAGTATGTATTTGTATGTACATACAAAGATTATTTCATTTCTTTAGCCTATTTGTACGGTGCGGTAATTAGGCGCTTGGTGGAAGGGCCAAGTGGTTCTGTAAAACGTACTCTAGAGTTGCCATAATTCTAGAAGGCAATCAAGTTAATGTATGTTAAATTTAAATAAGGTGCCGAGCTCTCATTCTATACAGAAACGTAATTTTTTCCATAGTGAAAATCTCAACGGCCATATTTAACGGACGTTAACAACTTTCATAATGCAACCCAGTCTCAGTAACCAGAAATTCAAAGAAATGTGTGTTCGGACGTATAAGCCCGTATGTGGCCATTTTTTTCAATAAATGATTGAATTTGAATAAGCTATTGCGGTTTCTGGTGGGAGTGGTTACTTACTGAGATATTATACATATATGATCTGCAGATCATATATGCAGAGAATGAAACAAAGTGTAAGAGTCTCACCCAAAGTAATAGATAAATAAACTTAATAATTTGGCCAGCGTGAACGCCTAGTGATGAAATTTGGTAGGACCCCTTAGTTGTACCGAAAGCACCCGATTCTTTCAGAGCCATAGTGAGTTTACAGTGGGTTTTAAATCTGTTATTTCCTTGAATTTATTTAAGAAAAGACTGTTTAACGAATAAACATCAAAATTTAGCGGATAATGGTTATACAATTTATAGTTTATTACTCAGCTTACGGTATGACACGAGTGAGAAAAGATTAAATAATAATAATGGGCAGGGTTATAGATATTCGTTAGAGAATACTTAGTCAAACGAGTGGGTCAGAGGTCTTGTCGTATGATAGCCGTCTAATATTCAAAAGGTCATTAATAAGAGGACATCTAATTTAGGCTCCCCCTCCTCTTTAATGTTTAAAAGTGGAGGGAGAAGGACCACGCACCTCCTAGGTTAACCACCGTGACTACAGTGCTAGTCCCTTTCAATTATATCAGATCGACACTAGAAACGAGTCACAACCGTCCATTCGCGTGGTCCCTGTGAGGCTCAACCTAGACTGGGCACCTCTCCAGCCAACAGACAAGCAACAAATGCTAACCCCATTTAAACTGTTGGTTTTTATACTGGTCATAGTCGGGGAGTCAGTCTGTTATACTCATTCCAAGTGACCCTTTATATACGACATGAGTATTTGGTGAACGTTATTAATAAGTTGATTAACCTCCTATGAGGAATTCATTGTAGGTATGAGTCATAACAGAGATTTAGGATACAATAAGAGCCTCCTCCTATCCTCTTTTCCACAGACCTTAGTTTGGGTCCTCTTTTCCACAGCCTCAAACTACGAGGGTGCTATCTTAATCTACCCTCGTCTTAGTCAGGGAACGCAAATCCGACAATGCATTGCTTTCTAGGAGGTTCTGACCGAAGTCAACCTTCACTTAGAATGAAATGCCCCAGTCCAATTATACAGTTTGGATGGTCCTCTATTCGCTAAAGCAGTCATCCAAGATCGTGTTGTATTGGACCAATGAATGCACTCAGGCGGGTTTCGATTATCACAGACCGAACCCAACATCTAATTATAAAAACAAAACCCTGAGTGCGATCGAAAAGGCAGTCACGGCTAAGCTTGGGAACCACCCACTAGTTGGATGATTTAGACAAATAATCAATGAGCTTGCTCTCTAGTGTACCAATTACTCACGTAGCATATATTCTGATTCTAAACTTACTATGTGGTGATACATAACTGCAAAACAGAATGAAGTGAAAACCGAAGGTTTTGTCTTAATGTGTAGGAAATCATATTCAGTCATCGTCAACAGTCATTATGTAGTTGATTAAATTGTTTTAAGTCGGAAGGTAAGCCATGGTCAGTCAGGAGATTATGTGAATGAACTTATATTTCAGTTGAATGTTATTTATAATTATTATAACATGGTTGTGAAAGATTCGCGATGTTCTCATAGTAGAGTTCCAGGTCTGTTTGATTAGAGAAAGAAAGGAGCGGTCAACAATAGGCTTCCTACGGTCGTATGATGTTGATGAAATTTACTATCTTTATTGTATTTATTAAAGTCTATGCTTGTATATAATTAAATTATACCCAATATATTTAATTTAATGGTCGATAGGGCCAGTAAGCTCTGAAGCAGTTTCCGCGAAGGCCCCAACAAGATGGAGCGGCGACCCTGCAAAGGTCGCGGGAACGCGGTGGACACGGGCGGCACCAGACCGAACCGAGTGGCGAACCCTGGGAGAAGCCCACGTCCAGCGTCGGACGTCTACCGACTGAAATGATGATGATGATGCTGATGATGATGATTGATGATGATGTTGGATGAGGGAAGTTTTTTAAAAAGTAGCTTTATAAAATTAAACAGGAACCCCTCTGCACTAGTTTAGAATTAAAGGATTCATCTGTTCACTGATTACCTATTCATAGTACTTTATAAATTCTATAGTCTGGTCTCGCAGTGGTAAAGTTCCCCAGCTCAATTATACAGTTTGGATGGTCCTCTATTCGCTAAAGTAGATCCAAGATCGTGTTGTATTGAGCCATTGAACACACTCAGACAGGGTCGCGATTGTCATAAACCGAACCCAACATTTAAATATAAAATAAAACCTCTGAGTGTGATCGAAAAGTTCCAATACCATTCCACGGACTGATCATTCTAATTGAATGATCTTAATCAAATATTAATAGATAATCATTGGAGTCCATGTATCCTGGAAGGATTTGAATTAAGATGTGATTTCGTGTCTGTCAGTCGTGTAATAGTACTACAGCTTCTAACCTCTACTAGTGTACAGAGAAACAGAGGGTGAATGCAGTTAGTTATATTTTATCTAAACCCCATGGAACAATATCCGTCGAACTGCGACATCTACCGGGTAAACGTGAAACTAGGAGAACTAATGTTGAACCGATTATGTATTCTAAACATGAGACTAGTGTTATGTACTTTAGATAGGATGTCGGACAGCAACTAAATTACACAATATTATATTTTGAATACACTTTATCTTTTCCCGGTAACCTGTTTAGTACTAATTATAATTAGTGAATTATGGAATTACTTTTATTTTATTTGCGGTGCCTATTTAAGATTGTGGTCACAAACACAGTTTATTAATTGACAATTATTATTTGTACCTATATTGTTAATTCAAAGGAAAGTCATGATCACAAATAAACACATTATAATGATAATCACCACATAAGAAATTCAAGCTTACCTGCAGTTTCCCTAGATTTTAATGTTAAAGGAAGTAAGGGAAGAACTCGACGTTAGAACACAATGCTAAAGTAAGAGTTGATGTTCTAAATTAAATAACCAGGGTAAATGTTTCATATGCATAAAGCTCTTTATTTCAGGTCAGGGGTGAGAAATAATAGATGGAAAATATAGTTTCATTTATTAGTTCATATTGTAATACATTGCATTCAATTTTATTATTATTCAACACTGAACATTACGTTTCTTCACAGTCAGGACCCCTCCAGCACAATTTACTCAGGTATAGTGGTTAATATAACTCATCTAGCATATTTTGTAGTACTAATACAACTTAACGAGACAAAGGCCTCGTGATGTAGCTACTATATCAGTACGGTTGAATAATATAGTGTTTGTTAGGTGTCGATCGCGAGGAAACCTGCACGCCACCGTGATACGGGACAAGTGATCTTGTGCAACGTAACGAATAAAGCATCGTTATGTTACCACTTTAATGCTCGGGCAAAAGTGAGTTTAATAAATGATCGCGGAGCTAAATAGCAAATTTCAAAATAGAACCGATCTTTGTATATAACGCAACGAAACAAAGGTTTCGTAGTGTTACCACCCTAATGCTCGGAAAAGGGTGTATGGCTCTAATGAATTACCGTGTGTCTAGACAACCTAATTCTAATGTATGATATGAATGATGTATGTAACTCATCGAAACAAAGGCTTCGATGTGTTACCACCCTATTGCACGGGCACAGGATGTTTGTCTCTAATAGTTAATCGCGTATAAAATCGTAGAATTTATTAGTTAAAATGAATAATGCCTGCAACACAACAAAACGAAGGTTTCGCTGGGTTACCAAATAGCACTAAATAACAACCATGTTAATTGAGACATAATGTGTACTAAATATAGACAATTTGGTTTTAAATAGTTTAACTGAATATAAATATTATCTTATAAAATTATCTAGACTTGAATTACCGGTTGTTATTAAGTATGCACACATAAATCAACAAATCAAATAAACACAGTTTAATTAACACAACTTAAAATACACACATGCACATCCTATTGATTCCCTTTCACAGTAAAGAACATTAGCCGCATGCACACCCTGCCTCCCTAGCCCTAAGACGCCCTAACAGCCCACTCTGGGTTCCTAACTTGTGGGGAGCCAGAGTGAGAATAGGAATAAGGATAAGGAAGGTAGGAGCCCCCTGGGATTGGATTCGGAGCCTATTGGGGTTTTTTGGCCGGATACTGGGGGAGTCCCGCAGCTCGGCAGGCCAGTATCCGACGCTCCATGCCTTGCACAAAGGCCCCCAGACTCCTCCTCCCAGAACCAGCGCATGGCCGAACTGTTTCAACGTTCTGAAAAGAACGTTGGCGGACCCGTCCGAAGATCCACACCGCCTTGCGACGTTAAGCCAAATACAATCTTTGACACCGTTAGGCGACTGCACTTGTATATAGGTATTGGGATAAAAGTGAGTCAATTACAGGAACCCTGCCGTCTAGCGACCAGACTCAACCGCTAGCCCAGATTAATTCTGAGGATCTAGGAGTCTTGTCCCGGCAGGAGGAATTTGAAATGTGTAAGTAATTTGTGTGAAAGTGTAAGTATCTTTGTGCACGAAGACCTAGTCAGGGACAGGAGACAATACTCACCGATAATGTCCCAATCGTCCCACTATCACTTCAAAACAACTTTAACTGAATCTAGTTACTAACTGGGAGCACCTTCGCCTCCAAGGATCTGAACCCAAAAAGCCACGACCCCGCCACTGTCTCTCCTTTTATAACCTTTCCCAAAATTCTCCCCATTACCATATTTGGTCACGGAAGCGATTCCACCAAATTATCTCCTTATTAGGGCATTTTACATAAGCCATTTCGCCGATCCAAACTTCCGGTCCTCACCAGTTGCCAGATTCATTTTCCAACCTTCATTATAAAGTACATTTATTTCATTATAACGACTTTCCATACACTAAATTATTATACATTCAACCGCTTTATTGAACAAATTCTCTATCAATATTTTTAGATAAAACAGTTACTTATTTTAGCCATTAAATGAATATGAATCATAGAATAAAAATGATTTATCTCCCTTCAAATGGGTAGAACATTATTAACTGGCAATATTAGTATTAGCCTTGAATAGAATCAACCTCTTTTTATTGGTTGAAGACGTCATTGGTGCATTCCTTGAAATCATAGAAGTATATAAGGGTTTGATTGGCTAAATTTTACAGTCTGCCAACTTCCTATAAAAATAAAAGAAAATATGCAAATTATTTAAATTTAAAATTATCACAAGACCATTAAAGGTCCGAAATTTATCCTTAGTGGCATAAAATAACAAGCCAAATCAACTGTTTAGCACTAACAAAACGCATGACACTTATTTTTGAACAACCCAGGCCGTTGATTAGATATGTCAAATTACTTAACCCCTTTTCAATTTTTGTTGTGCAACTTTCGATCCATTACAAGTGAAATGAATGTAACACCCAGTCCTGAGCCGAATTCCACCATAACAATGTTATTGTCAACAAATAGTTGTAATAGTGTTGTAGAGATTTCACTGAGAAGGTAAATATTACTATAATTAAATCGCTTTCATATGTCTATTCTATGTAAGAAAATTTACGCTTCAATAACGAATGCTTTTCCAGTGTAAAATAAAGATCTTTATCAAGTGTTAAACCCATTCTACGTTTCAGACAAATGGTCAAGATACCACACCCCAAATCCCATTCAGTCCTCGATGCGATTTCATGCTAACATCGAAACACCGGAATTATCCCATGGAATGATGTAAACTCTTCTTGTATCATGTGAGCAGGTGAGTGTTCACTCATTCATTTCAAAGTAACTTCCCATCAAGAAAGATCTACATTGATATCTGCCCAAAACTATAACAAGTACAAAATCACTCATTACAAATTTACACTGTCCTACTTTATAAAGTTTACAGCAGCATACTAATAAATGATTTTATAATGTAAAATATTCAGTCCCCGATGAAAATTCTATAAGTCAAAACTTAACTGATTCTGAATGATTAAGTTGTATAACAGAAGTTATCTAAGTATATCCTTATCCTAATCTAAATTAAAATAAGATTTTATCAAAGACACTCAATTCTGAACCATACTGTTGTTAAAAGTAGCATATTTTAAGTACTATTTTACTAATCCGATAATATTTCTATTTCAGAAAGATTTCAACTTTTGCCAGTTACTGGGACAGAAATTGTGGCACAATTAACTACATTATAGTAGAAACAAGAAAGGAATGGAAAACTGTTTTGGACAAAATATATTGGAGTTTATTAGGATATAACAAACATTGAGAGATCTCTGGTATAAAGAACCCTTTTTATCTCATTTTAAGTTATTCATGTAAGCTTTTGCTTGTAATTCATGTCATTAGTTTTATTAGTGATATTTTTAGTCGCACTTGCTTTAATTCTACAAAAATGGATAATAAATTGATAGAAACAATTTATTTAATACTTCATTTAATCTTTGTATTACAGCGCCATCTATCACCGAGTAGCGACTTCTCCAACATAACTACAGATGGTTGACCAGTTGAGTTAATCAGCTAACTTCAGCATGCTACAAGAGATGTCACCACTAGTCATACTTAAGGGTGCAGCGAAGATGATTTTATTTAAATAATTAAATAATAAAAAAAAAACAAAGTAATACAAGTCTGTATAGTCAGCTAGTGACTGTATATATATGTGTTACGTTACATCCACCCCCTTTGGAGTTGTTAATTGAATGAATATGGAAGATTCATGAAATGAACAAATCCAAATCCCTAGGAAAGAGATCTTGGGAACAAGTAGTTTTTTTTTTTTCATAGAAGACGAGGAATCTTATGTAAAGAATTGATTTTACTTGTAAACGGTTATTTTTTTGAATATCATACCCTTTTTTTTCAATGGTGTTTACCTTTGGTAATTTTTCAAATCAATTTCAATTATTTTTTTCTGATCGCATGGTTATAACAAGTGTTGTAGAAGGTAAGAGTCGGTGTGATAGGAGTCGTTCCGAAAGGCCTTAATTTAGGTTTTTAGATTACTAGCTAAACACCTTTTTTTTTTTTTAATAGCTTTTAATATCTCAAGATACCACAGGTGCTGGGGATTTTGTGAAATAATAACAAAAAAAAATTATATATGTAATCAATTTTACACACTTATTTAAATCAATACATTTTTTAAAATAATCTCCTAGACCGTAATAACCTTTGCTAAATCTTTTCCTACAATTTTACCCTCTTTCGGTATCTTATTGTAATAACAGGGTATGGACCAGTCTTTAATTAAGTAAAATTTAATGTTTTAGAATGTATTTAAGAAACAATCAAAATCATATTTGGACAAATCTATAGTACTTATGTAAACAAATTAAGGCCCCTTTTAGGAAAATGAACCTTACTCCAACATTGTTCAATAACCTATTGATATCCTTATATTTTCTCTGTCCGGCATTAAAATTAATAAAAAATGATAGAGATATTCATTCAATACATACCATAATTCCTTTATTAATCGCCCATAAATGCAAAAGTGCCACAGAGTTAATTTTCGTTTTGCAATTCGCGGGGTGCCTTCAGTGATGTAAAATATAACATTCTTCTTATTAGATACCGTAGAAGTTACCCAAGAGCACTAAACCTGAACTTGATCACTTATAGTTTCTTTAATTGCTTTACTTAGAGACTGTTTATTATAGAAACACTAGGTTATAATTCACTCTCATCACACGGTACTAAAGTTAAACAACATTACACAAACATTCAATAAAATCTACTTAAATAGTCTTTTAAAAGACTTCGAAACAATATTTATAATTTGCCAGTACCGGTTTACCGTAGTTAGCTGACGGAGACTGACAGTGACAATGACATTGACATCTTTACGAAGTTACTTACACTTTCGTACAACCTCTTGATTTTTATTAGTTCTAATTTAAACAGTATGACTGAAGAAACGTTTTAAAATTTAATCCAGATAAGTAATTATTAATAATTTTGTTCACAAGCACATACAAAACAACATTTATTCAAAATTATTGTGATGTGTAGCCAATCTTGCAAACGATTTCAACTTCGCTTCTCTAACTTCAGTTCAGTGCAGGCGCACACTCTTGCTGCGCTCACACCGCGCTAACGAACGAACGGTCCGAATTACAATAATTTGTATCTTTCTTTGATATTTTCAATACAATATTATTAAACAACTATTCAGAATATAGAGATACATTTATCTAAAATTGACAAATAAACCATATTCTTTTCTTCGTGTAAGTCTGCAATCATTAAACTATACACATTTCCATTTTTGAAATGTGTGGTTTTGTAAAGGGCACTACAGACAACCCCACTTGCAAAGTTGCTTATAAATTCGAAATGTGTAATAATTACCGGTTATTTGGTCTCCTCCTATCGACATGGTTGAGCTGTTCTTTCTTTCGTTATTTATTGAATGTAGTTTATTTCGACGCGTCGGTGGTGCGATATAATAATCAACAATTTTGGCATTTAAGTCTTCCCGCGTTAGTGACTTATCTATTATTGAATGCAGAAAAGATATACTATTTTTATTTCCTTTGTTTTTTTCCAATGTTTATAGTTCGTTCTGACTCAACTGTCCTGTCATTGTGTGGCTATTGGTTGCCCGTTGACGTCACCAGCATTAGTAATCTGTGGTCGTTTCGTCTATAGGGCTCTACAGACGACCCTTAATTGCTTGGTCCGTCCTAAGTCACCCTCACCGCGCTTTGACAGCGATTCTGGACTCTTCGTAAGCGTTGTGAATGCTGTGAGCGCTTCGGGCGCAAACCGGAACGCACCCTCTTTGTGAACTCGTTTGGGGAGTGCGCCCACGGGAAAATCCCGCCGCAGGCGACAGTTTCGTTACCCGGTCAAGTACAAGGAAAGTATGGAAATGTGTGCACGTTTGACTCCCGTCACACGTGACTTTTCTTTATTTTGCTATGTAGATGTAGACGTGACTTTTGAGATGTGAAAAACCTATATTTTTTTTCATAGTAACTAAAGTCACCCGCGGGCGCGCTTCGTTAGTCGTTTATGACACTCGTGTGCGCTAGCTCTAAATAAGAATAAAATGGCGTTGACAGTTGACACTTCGTCCCATAATTTACTGATCATCTCTAAATAGTTTGTGCGGATCATTCCCCTTTTCCACTAACAGAATTACTCAGTGTACTCTTTATGTACGAACTCAGAAAGGAAGTATCTCTGAAGGTTTTGTTGAAACCATATTTGTCTAACTGACAAATTGCAAGGTAAAACCATGGTAAATTCATACTGGTTAGAGTGCACCGGCCTCTGTGCATTGACGCCAACCAAAAGAATTAAATGCCTAAGCTATTTTCCCTTTCACTATTACTTGTAACTTTACAACGCTCGTTATTCGTTTTCGTGTGTACGTGCTTGAATTCTTTACTAATTTCCAGCTCATCGAAGTCTAATGACGCTAACTTCGCTTCAACGATCCCACAAAATGGACGCTTGGCAATTGGCATGGAGGCGTTTGTTTAATGTGAGACCTTAAATTCTCTGCAATGCATCATGTCGTGTGAAATAACTATCTCTTCGGAACGTGTGTTGGTTGGGTTTTTCTTTAGTATATTGTTTATGGAACTGAGAACTAATAATACAGGTAAATACTCATAATACTTATAACAATATATGTTAGGGTTTCCATGAACATTGGTAAATATAGCTTCAGACAGACTTACTAGTTTTAGCTCAATGTCTCCATACATTGACACCTGTATTTGATTTGTAATTGCTATTATGAATATCATTATGATTACCCATGTGAATATCATTTACTTTCAGTTTTGACTTGCTGGTTGCATCCGTTTTAATGAACTATATACTTTGACTGGCAGGATAAAATAAACATGTCTCAAACTCTACATTCAACCGTTCTGCAGTCAGCGACTAAACTACTTTGCGTTACTTCATTGAATAGAATGGTGAGTTTTTATTCAATCTATTATGCATCAATATTGTTATACCGGTGGGAAGATTTCTTGTCCAGATGGCCACGGCCGAAACATGCTGCCCTAACTTGTTTGATGAGCTAGAACGTTGGTACTGTGAATAATTTGTGTGTATATACACTTGCCCTCTAAATTAGACCCAATCGTGTACCTACAAGCTGTCATACGTCAGAAGTTACTGTATTGAATGCTAGAGAATGGGGACTATGGGTTTATAACTAGGTCACAGGGTATCTTTGCCAAATTTCACGCAAATCTGTTGCATCATTTTTTTTATTTTTTTTATTAGAGTGATGTAATAAGCATTCAACTTTTAGATATATTTTATTAATAAGAAAGGTAAGATATGTATTTCGTTGCCTTCGAGGGGCTAGGTAAAATAAACCGAAGAATTGATCATCTGATTGTCCTAGCGGTCATTTCCATTGCAAATTAAATATTACTTTAATGACTGTATTTATTGTATGGCATTATAATAATAACATGTATTATTAACATCTTTTAACCTGGCTTTTCAGACTCAACTTCTCTATGTTTTGCCTGCCAACCTATCTGCACAAGATTTGACTGCGTGGAGTTTAACATATTCAAAAATTCCAGCCTATATTACACTTCAGGTAAATTCACATTTTTTTTTTTTTTACTTTATTTTATAAAAGGCAAGCGAGATTGACCACCCAGCCCAATCCACCAGTTGTAAAAAATAATATGACTTGTAGATTGTTCAATTCGGGTGTTCATGTTTATAGCTTCCTTGGGGAAAGATACTGAAGTACTCGGCAAGAATATCCTTTGTCTAAGATTTTACTCACAGAATGTGTCCCCTTTTTGTTTTGACATAATTTTGTAATAATTAATTTTGCTTTTACTGCATTTACTAAGGATGATGGTGATTAGTGGTTTAACTTCGTTTAGTTCCTATTTCTATATAAAAACTTGGATTTTTATTGAAATGAGGGAAATCCTAATGACAAATTGATTCCATTTGGCCAGATAACCTTTGCATTAACTATTTTAAATAATGATTTATAGATCCGCTCTTGTATAGGACTAATATTTCTTTTTGGTTAATTTATTATTTTTCCTTACAGTAATCCAGTGAGCTCCGATCTGATTCAAGCTGGTTCCCTGATATGACAATAGCATCACGAAGACGGTCCGGTTTTACGCCATCCAGAGCAGCCTTGCGTCGCACACACGACCTACTCTTTGTGGTTGTTATTCTAAGCTTATCTTTATCTTTACTAATCATAAGTATCGAGATCACGTGACCATACGCATGTATGCATACATTATGTCTAGATTCATCCCGAATCCCACTGATTGAATTGCATCAAGCTTGGCTTGAGTGTAGGTTACAACACGGTCAACATATTATAGTCTGCTTTTCATCCCGAATATGCAGTTTTGATTTATTAGATCACTAGTGTTGCCAGTACAAATTCCGACTAAGCGCGAGGAAAGTTCAAATAGCGATTATTTTTTTTTGAGAATTGAAATCTAGTAAATTATTGACTCCCCTAATCAATTCGCCAGATTGTATTCATTAATGGTTCCAAGATGCGTATACAAGTTGATGGGTGGGGGATAGTGTTAGTTAGGATCGGCACCATCTATTGTCTAAATTAATAGGGAATAGTATTGCTGGAAATAGTGACAAGATGTACATATTATTTGTATAACCGTGACTGTTACTCTCTTAGTTTGTTCAGAATGGCTGTATTACTATACAATGTATTACTATAATCATTATCACAGTTTCACTGTGTAAGTCATAAATGATTTTTTTTTCTGAAGTTAATTTTCAATTGTTATGCTAACCAGTAGTTTAAAAAAATACCAGCCAGTGAAATTGCTGGCGCAGAGGCACTATCTCAGACCTCAGGATAAGCAACGCATTTCCCGGCACATGGCAAAAGACAGTAAAGGACACGTGGGCACTGGTACACCGTGACGATGAGCTGACAACCTGTCACTACGCCCCGATGTTTTATCCTCGAAACCCCATCAAAGGTGGCGCGATGTGACCCCGAAGGCCACTAACGCTCAGCCTACCCCGCAAGGGAACATAGACGTGACGATATGCATGTATGTGTGTAGAAATTTAAAATATAGTAAGATTGTTCTTATACTGAGTCATTTAATTACTTGTTCTCAGTCGTTAATGCTCTATAGAGTTGCATATTATAGTAATACATTAGTTCGCTAAATCAAATCATAAGCTCTAATTTGTTTGCTTTTACGATAGTCTGCTCTCTCCAAGCATCCTGTCACTATTTTTTTTTCCTAAAGAGAACTCCTTCACTGATAATAATCTACTTCTAACAAAAGGTGTAAAGGAGAAGATAAAATCAGAATTTATAGTTAATATGTATATCCGAATGAGTAAATACAATATTATGGACCTTAACCTTTCGAATTTAACCGCATAACGTTTATAAATCGCAGATGGCCAAGATACAGGCTCAGCCTAGTTTGGTCACTGATAGATATTTTCGTGTTTTGTAATAAATAAATAAATTCCTTGCTTAACGAATGTTAACTATGTTTATGAACATAAGGGATCTCGATTATTCCTTACTTCATGTATCAAGTTAAAATTTTGATTGTGTCTGTTCTGCTTGTTACAATTTGCCACCCCCCCGGAATCTAGGAGGAGTTACATCTCCCTATGTCTGTGAAACGAGTTCTAAGCCATATCTGTCGTGTATGCACCCCCCAGATAACACGTTTCGTAAACTATTATTTCTATACTTATCTCGTACGCACCCCCCAGACAACACGTTTCGTAAACTATTATTTCTATACTCATCTCGTACGCACCCCCCTGACTACCTGTCTCTTAAACTATATTTAGATCTGAACATCCGTGGGAAGCGTTTTTACAATAGTCGATAACTACCCTATCTGTCCAAAATTTATGAGTAATTAACAAGGCGGAATACGAATACATAATTCTAATTCCATAGTTTTCCCCTAGATGGCGTTGTTACATGCGCAAACTACGTAACGAAGCGTCACCGCTGCAAGTCTAGCAACTCAGTGTATAGCTAAATCCTAATTGTTGATCAATAGATTGATCGTTCACTATCGACGACGTAATAATATGAATTGACTGACAGACTACTACAACACCTAGTTTTGACGCGTTTCCTCTGACGATTATGAAATTCAGAAAATAAATAATTGCATTAGTGTAGAGAATTGGAGATAAATAGTATATTATCGCAACGAAGGGAAGCTGATCCTTATAAGCATCAATGTTATTCCATATGTACTCATGTAAGATTCAGCACAAGGCCCCCCTCTCATCTCGAGAGGGCCTGTGTGAACTTTTTAATATACCTTTCATTAATTATTTCTCCTGGATATTTTATTAGTATTTGTAATTTCTGTAATTAATTTATTGAAACAATTATACCCACGATGTAAACCCACATATATCTCTGCCATTTTCAACGATACCACTTTGTGGCCGAAGCCACTTAAATAAAGCCCGCAACAACCCAGAGTTATCCTGGTCCTTAAGGCACCACTTTGTAAGAGTCTCACCCAAAGTAATAGATAAATAAACTTAATAATTTGGCCAGCGTGAACGCCTAGTGATGAAATTTGGTAGGACCCCTTAGTTGTACCGAAAGCACCCGATTCTTTCAGAGCCATAGTGAGTTTACAGTGGGTTTTAAATCTGTTATTTCCTTGAATTTATTTAAGAAAAGACTGTTTAACGAATAAACATCAAAATTTAGCGGATAATGGTTATACAATTTATAGTTTATTACTCAGCTTACGGTATGACACGAGTGAGAAAAGATTAAATAATAATAATGGGCAGGGTTATAGATATTCGTTAGAGAATACTTAGTCAAACGAGTGGGTCAGAGGTCTTGTCGTATGATAGCCGTCTAATATTCAAAAGGTCATTAATAAGAGGACATCTAATTTAGGCTCCCCCTCCTCTTTAATGTTTAAAAGTGGAGGGAGAAGGACCACGCACCTCCTAGGTTAACCACCGTGACTACAGTGCTAGTCCCTTTCAATTATATCAGATCGACACTAGAAACGAGTCACAACCGTCCATTCGCGTGGTCCCTGTGAGGCTCAACCTAGACTGGGCACCTCTCCAGCCAACAGACAAGCAACAAATGCTAACCCCATTTAAACTGTTGGTTTTTATACTGGTCATAGTCGGGGAGTCAGTCTGTTATACTCATTCCAAGTGACCCTTTATATACGACATGAGTATTTGGTGAACGTTATTAATAAGTTGATTAACCTCCTATGAGGAATTCATTGTAGGTATGAGTCATAACAGAGATTTAGGATACAATAAGAGCCTCCTCCTATCCTCTTTTCCACAGACCTTAGTTTGGGTCCTCTTTTCCACAGCCTCAAACTACGAGGGTGCTATCTTAATCTACCCTCGTCTTAGTCAGGGAACGCAAATCCGACAATGCATTGCTTTCTAGGAGGTTCTGACCGAAGTCAACCTTCACTTAGAATGAAATGCCCCAGTCCAATTATACAGTTTGGATGGTCCTCTATTCGCTAAAGCAGTCATCCAAGATCGTGTTGTATTGGACCAATGAATGCACTCAGGCGGGTTTCGATTATCACAGACCGAACCCAACATCTAATTATAAAAACAAAACCCTGAGTGCGATCGAAAAGGCAGTCACGGCTAAGCTTGGGAACCACCCACTAGTTGGATGATTTAGACAAATAATCAATGAGCTTGCTCTCTAGTGTACCAATTACTCACGTAGCATATATTCTGATTCTAAACTTACTATGTGGTGATACATAACTGCAAAACAGAATGAAGTGAAAACCGAAGGTTTTGTCTTAATGTGTAGGAAATCATATTCAGTCATCGTCAACAGTCATTATGTAGTTGATTAAATTGTTTTAAGTCGGAAGGTAAGCCATGGTCAGTCAGGAGATTATGTGAATGAACTTATATTTCAGTTGAATGTTATTTATAATTATTATAACATGGTTGTGAAAGATTCGCGATGTTCTCATAGTAGAGTTCCAGGTCTGTTTGATTAGAGAAAGAAAGGAGCGGTCAACAATAGGCTTCCTACGGTCGTATGATGTTGATGAAATTTACTATCTTTATTGTATTTATTAAAGTCTATGCTTGTATATAATTAAATTATACCCAATATATTTAATTTAATGGTCGATAGGGCCAGTAAGCTCTGAAGCAGTTTCCGCGAAGGCCCCAACAAGATGGAGCGGCGACCCTGCAAAGGTCGCGGGAACGCGGTGGACACGGGCGGCACCAGACCGAACCGAGTGGCGAACCCTGGGAGAAGCCCACGTCCAGCGTCGGACGTCTACCGACTGAAATGATGATGATGATGCTGATGATGATGATTGATGATGATGTTGGATGAGGGAAGTTTTTTAAAAAGTAGCTTTATAAAATTAAACAGGAACCCCTCTGCACTAGTTTAGAATTAAAGGATTCATCTGTTCACTGATTACCTATTCATAGTACTTTATAAATTCTATAGTCTGGTCTCGCAGTGGTAAAGTTCCCCAGCTCAATTATACAGTTTGGATGGTCCTCTATTCGCTAAAGTAGATCCAAGATCGTGTTGTATTGAGCCATTGAACACACTCAGACAGGGTCGCGATTGTCATAAACCGAACCCAACATTTAAATATAAAATAAAACCTCTGAGTGTGATCGAAAAGTTCCAATACCATTCCACGGACTGATCATTCTAATTGAATGATCTTAATCAAATATTAATAGATAATCATTGGAGTCCATGTATCCTGGAAGGATTTGAATTAAGATGTGATTTCGTGTCTGTCAGTCGTGTAATAGTACTACAGCTTCTAACCTCTACTAGTGTACAGAGAAACAGAGGGTGAATGCAGTTAGTTATATTTTATCTAAACCCCATGGAACAATATCCGTCGAACTGCGACATCTACCGGGTAAACGTGAAACTAGGAGAACTAATGTTGAACCGATTATGTATTCTAAACATGAGACTAGTGTTATGTACTTTAGATAGGATGTCGGACAGCAACTAAATTACACAATATTATATTTTGAATACACTTTATCTTTTCCCGGTAACCTGTTTAGTACTAATTATAATTAGTGAATTATGGAATTACTTTTATTTTATTTGCGGTGCCTATTTAAGATTGTGGTCACAAACACAGTTTATTAATTGACAATTATTATTTGTACCTATATTGTTAATTCAAAGGAAAGTCATGATCACAAATAAACACATTATAATGATAATCACCACATAAGAAATTCAAGCTTACCTGCAGTTTCCCTAGATTTTAATGTTAAAGGAAGTAAGGGAAGAACTCGACGTTAGAACACAATGCTAAAGTAAGAGTTGATGTTCTAAATTAAATAACCAGGGTAAATGTTTCATATGCATAAAGCTCTTTATTTCAGGTCAGGGGTGAGAAATAATAGATGGAAAATATAGTTTCATTTATTAGTTCATATTGTAATACATTGCATTCAATTTTATTATTATTCAACACTGAACATTACGTTTCTTCACAGTCAGGACCCCTCCAGCACAATTTACTCAGGTATAGTGGTTAATATAACTCATCTAGCATATTTTGTAGTACTAATACAACTTAACGAGACAAAGGCCTCGTGATGTAGCTACTATATCAGTACGGTTGAATAATATAGTGTTTGTTAGGTGTCGATCGCGAGGAAACCTGCACGCCACCGTGATACGGGACAAGTGATCTTGTGCAACGTAACGAATAAAGCATCGTTATGTTACCACTTTAATGCTCGGGCAAAAGTGAGTTTAATAAATGATCGCGGAGCTAAATAGCAAATTTCAAAATAGAACCGATCTTTGTATATAACGCAACGAAACAAAGGTTTCGTAGTGTTACCACCCTAATGCTCGGAAAAGGGTGTATGGCTCTAATGAATTACCGTGTGTCTAGACAACCTAATTCTAATGTATGATATGAATGATGTATGTAACTCATCGAAACAAAGGCTTCGATGTGTTACCACCCTATTGCACGGGCACAGGATGTTTGTCTCTAATAGTTAATCGCGTATAAAATCGTAGAATTTATTAGTTAAAATGAATAATGCCTGCAACACAACAAAACGAAGGTTTCGCTGGGTTACCAAATAGCACTAAATAACAACCATGTTAATTGAGACATAATGTGTACTAAATATAGACAATTTGGTTTTAAATAGTTTAACTGAATATAAATATTATCTTATAAAATTATCTAGACTTGAATTACCGGTTGTTATTAAGTATGCACACATAAATCAACAAATCAAATAAACACAGTTTAATTAACACAACTTAAAATACACACATGCACATCCTATTGATTCCCTTTCACAGTAAAGAACATTAGCCGCATGCACACCCTGCCTCCCTAGCCCTAAGACGCCCTAACAGCCCACTCTGGGTTCCTAACTTGTGGGGAGCCAGAGTGAGAATAGGAATAAGGATAAGGAAGGTAGGAGCCCCCTGGGATTGGATTCGGAGCCTATTGGGGTTTTTTGGCCGGATACTGGGGGAGTCCCGCAGCTCGGCAGGCCAGTATCCGACGCTCCATGCCTTGCACAAAGGCCCCCAGACTCCTCCTCCCAGAACCAGCGCATGGCCGAACTGTTTCAACGTTCTGAAAAGAACGTTGGCGGACCCGTCCGAAGATCCACACCGCCTTGCGACGTTAAGCCAAATACAATCTTTGACACCGTTAGGCGACTGCACTTGTATATAGGTATTGGGATAAAAGTGAGTCAATTACAGGAACCCTGCCGTCTAGCGACCAGACTCAACCGCTAGCCCAGATTAATTCTGAGGATCTAGGAGTCTTGTCCCGGCAGGAGGAATTTGAAATGTGTAAGTAATTTGTGTGAAAGTGTAAGTATCTTTGTGCACGAAGACCTAGTCAGGGACAGGAGACAATACTCACCGATAATGTCCCAATCGTCCCACTATCACTTCAAAACAACTTTAACTGAATCTAGTTACTAACTGGGAGCACCTTCGCCTCCAAGGATCTGAACCCAAAAAGCCACGACCCCGCCACTGTCTCTCCTTTTATAACCTTTCCCAAAATTCTCCCCATTACCATATTTGGTCACGGAAGCGATTCCACCAAATTATCTCCTTATTAGGGCATTTTACATAAGCCATTTCGCCGATCCAAACTTCCGGTCCTCACCAGTTGCCAGATTCATTTTCCAACCTTCATTATAAAGTACATTTATTTCATTATAACGACTTTCCATACACTAAATTATTATACATTCAACCGCTTTATTGAACAAATTCTCTATCAATATTTTTAGATAAAACAGTTACTTATTTTAGCCATTAAATGAATATGAATCATAGAATAAAAATGATTTATCTCCCTTCAAATGGGTAGAACATTATTAACTGGCAATATTAGTATTAGCCTTGAATAGAATCAACCTCTTTTTATTGGTTGAAGACGTCATTGGTGCATTCCTTGAAATCATAGAAGTATATAAGGGTTTGATTGGCTAAATTTTACAGTCTGCCAACTTCCTATAAAAATAAAAGAAAATATGCAAATTATTTAAATTTAAAATTATCACAAGACCATTAAAGGTCCGAAATTTATCCTTAGTGGCATAAAATAACAAGCCAAATCAACTGTTTAGCACTAACAAAACGCATGACACTTATTTTTGAACAACCCAGGCCGTTGATTAGATATGTCAAATTACTTAACCCCTTTTCAATTTTTGTTGTGCAACTTTCGATCCATTACAAGTGAAATGAATGTAACACCCAGTCCTGAGCCGAATTCCACCATAACAATGTTATTGTCAACAAATAGTTGTAATAGTGTTGTAGAGATTTCACTGAGAAGGTAAATATTACTATAATTAAATCGCTTTCATATGTCTATTCTATGTAAGAAAATTTACGCTTCAATAACGAATGCTTTTCCAGTGTAAAATAAAGATCTTTATCAAGTGTTAAACCCATTCTACGTTTCAGACAAATGGTCAAGATACCACACCCCAAATCCCATTCAGTCCTCGATGCGATTTCATGCTAACATCGAAACACCGGAATTATCCCATGGAATGATGTAAACTCTTCTTGTATCATGTGAGCAGGTGAGTGTTCACTCATTCATTTCAAAGTAACTTCCCATCAAGAAAGATCTACATTGATATCTGCCCAAAACTATAACAAGTACAAAATCACTCATTACAAATTTACACTGTCCTACTTTATAAAGTTTACAGCAGCATACTAATAAATGATTTTATAATGTAAAATATTCAGTCCCCGATGAAAATTCTATAAGTCAAAACTTAACTGATTCTGAATGATTAAGTTGTATAACAGAAGTTATCTAAGTATATCCTTATCCTAATCTAAATTAAAATAAGATTTTATCAAAGACACTCAATTCTGAACCATACTGTTGTTAAAAGTAGCATATTTTAAGTACTATTTTACTAATCCGATAATATTTCTATTTCAGAAAGATTTCAACTTTTGCCAGTTACTGGGACAGAAATTGTGGCACAATTAACTACATTATAGTAGAAACAAGAAAGGAATGGAAAACTGTTTTGGACAAAATATATTGGAGTTTATTAGGATATAACAAACATTGAGAGATCTCTGGTATAAAGAACCCTTTTTATCTCATTTTAAGTTATTCATGTAAGCTTTTGCTTGTAATTCATGTCATTAGTTTTATTAGTGATATTTTTAGTCGCACTTGCTTTAATTCTACAAAAATGGATAATAAATTGATAGAAACAATTTATTTAATACTTCATTTAATCTTTGTATTACAGCGCCATCTATCACCGAGTAGCGACTTCTCCAACATAACTACAGATGGTTGACCAGTTGAGTTAATCAGCTAACTTCAGCATGCTACAAGAGATGTCACCACTAGTCATACTTAAGGGTGCAGCGAAGATGATTTTATTTAAATAATTAAATAATAAAAAAAAAACAAAGTAATACAAGTCTGTATAGTCAGCTAGTGACTGTATATATATGTGTTACGTTACAAAAGACTGACGCTCGCATCGTTGGTTTATTCCAGACTGACCACAGACAACAATCAACCTACATTTGACCTATACTACACTTACCTGGTGAACACGTTCCCAGGCAGTACTCCGATCCAGACGTTCTTGAGCAGTTGTAACTGGCGGAGGCACTGACGCAGCGCCGCCTCGGCGTTCTCGCCCAAGACATCCTTCATCACCATGCAGTTCAGGTCTGCAATGATGTCATCATCAGCGTCAGACTAGCCTAGACGACTTCAGTGACATTAGAAAGGTCCGATGTTCAACAAAGACCAATCAACATTTATTTATTTAAACTTCATTGCACATACAAAATGTATACAATTGGCGGACTTAATGCCTAAAGGCATTCTCTACCAGTCAACCATAAAGCCAAACAGAAAGAAAAATGAGTAGGTGCATCAATATCAGAAAGAAACTACAGAAATACTACATCTCAATCTTATGATTATGGTTTTGGACTAACGAAGGTTAGAAGTACCGATATTGCGTCATCCGATAGGTTACGATCATTTAAACAATTTTTGGAAAAAAAACGAAATTAACAAATAGGAAGTTAGTATCAAGCAAAGTAACAATGGCAAACTGGAAATTTCGAAGGCACTTTTGTAACACCAATTGGTTTAAACTTTTCAATGCTTTCATATTTTAATGTAGTGATCAGACAAATGGCATGTGAATATAACGTTAAATGTAAATGAATAAAAATAAAACTTAAATAATTAATTATGTATATTAATTTATCACGATCAATGTACGTACACCTTAGCTTAGACACCTGTATGTGTGGTTGGTTGACGTGGCAGGCACGGCAGTGCATGGTGAATTTAGGTGTTCTCAGTGTCTTAACAGTCTTCAAAAAAAGGAGGTGATGTCTTCTTGACTTAATAAAATAAAAATGCATACAGGTATAAAATGTCTTTAAAAATCCTTAAAACTAATGAACCACTTTTTTTTTGTACAAAAGAGTATTACTAACCAGAAGACCGTATGTTGTCTAGCACTTGCTTCCTCTGCTGCTGCATATGCGCCGCCAGGTGGCGCGCGCCCAGGGCCCTCATCTGCAGCGCCAAGTCCAAGAACCCAACCGGGTAGTCCATGGGTCGGCCCTCCATCAACGTCAGCCACTTGGCTCCGAACGTTTGCAGGTGGTGCGCCAGGAACATGCAGTTGTTGTGGAATAGAGCTGCAAGTAGTAAGTAAAATTGGCTTTATTTATTCCAATCATGTAAGCGAAGTGAATTTATATTAGTGAGTCTCCCTTTATGCTGTTGTGCCCATGTTTGGCAAAATGTAATAAATGGCGCCCGAATTAAAAGTTACTCATTTTCTGATAGAACGGGAATTCAAACTTGAGGATTTACAAGGTATGGCTTTTAGTTTCTGACATTGAGTAAACAGATATTATTGTTTGTTTTTCTATGGTGTTGTATCTGTTGGAAAATCTAAAAATATACTCACCAACATATTGGGGAATGGTTTGCAAATAATTCTCATGGTGGTAAGGTACCACTGCATCATACAGCTCAAAGACCAGCCTTGTTGTGTTGTACAGCTTTTTAGACACTATATCAGAACATTGCACTGCCTGCTCCATCATCACATAAACTAGATCCAGTAACTCTTGAGCTGTCTTTGATATCATGCAGCGGGGAAAGTAAAACAAGCTTTTAGGAATGGTCTCATTAAATACTTTCAAGGCTTCCTCTGTAGATTTATCCAATAATGAACTGCTTGATGTCTCTTGATCATTTGGTATGCTCTCTACTCCAATGGACATTGTCACACTCAAATCTTTCAGCATAATGGTCCTGGCTGTTTCAAGAAAGTATTCACTGGACTTGGCAGCAAATAGGACATCAATATCCTTCATGTAATGCAGCAATGGGTATTTAGCCTTATCAATAAATTTAATCATATCTAGGAATTGCTGGAAATCTTCAATTTGTGACGTTATTATGCCATAACTTTGCAGGTCATTCAGGTTGTTGGGTATGGTACGCAGGAGGCATTCTTTGGTGAGTATGTCGCAGAATTCTACGGCTATTGTCTGTCCTATTAGTGTCATTAGGGTAAAGTGACAGTCGAACTCTATATTCAGCTTGTTGCTAAGAAAATGCAACAGCAACCGCAGGTTGGCTATCACTGCATCATAGGGAGGGTTCGTCTGCTTATGGTTTATAGTTATAGTCATCAACTCATCAGTCTCAGCAAACACTGTGCAATCATTCTGAATAATCGGCTCCAAAACATCCTTTAACAGAAATTGTGACACTTCTTTAACCTTAACCATTAACATTTTGCATTTGCTCAGCGCATTCAAAACATCAACAACAGTCATAGTGTCTTCAAAATTAAATGTAATAGTGACAGTGCTTTTTTTGGCCCCACTCTTTATTGAATATGCAATCATCCTATCCCACACTATGTACAAGTCTCGCAGTAAACTCTCTAAAATTAATTCACCATTTCGTTTTGTGCTTGTGTAGAGGTCCAGAGTTTTAAACCCGTCTGTTGGATTCTCAATGTGCTGCAGTAAATCATAAACTGCCTCAACAGATCGACTGAAGCTGTGGTCTTGTCTTCCAGATTCAAATTCTTTAACATAGTTCCCACACTGAACAATATCGTAAATAAGGCTAATAGAATAATTCACAGTTTCCACTTCCTTTGATAACCTATTTTGGCTCTCTATAGCTTCAAGGATTTCTACCATTGTCTCTTGTTCTATCGTCTCACAGTGTGTTTCCATCTCTTGAACTAGTGCACTGCTCTCTCCGCAAAGCTCATTGCTCTCTTTTAAAACTTCAGCAATGTCGTAATCTGCACCATTCAGGAAAGTCCTCATGTCCGCTTTGAGCTTATCCAATTCCTTGTTCACTACTTGAATTTTTTCAGAAGGTTTCCATGTATTTAATTCTTTACCATCAAAAATGCTTTTTAATAGGGTGTCCATGTCGAGGTCTGCCATTTTAGTTTTTTCTTCGGGATCTGTCTTTTTTTATGGTGGGTTCGGAGAGTCGGTCTCTTTTGGGTGAGTAGGAGCGCGCGTGGCGCGAGCCGCGGTACTTATTGGAGCTGACCGCGTGGCGGAGCGTGTTCACGAGGAAGCGCTTGTTCGTCTTCTGAGAGGGCGCCTTCACCCAGCCGGACGGACCCACGATTTCGGCTCTAGCTGCGCCTTGGACCGCCTCCCGCATCAATTCCTCGACAGCTAATCTGAAAGCGTATATTTACTTATAGAAATAAAACCAAATCGCACGACATACGGCCAGAAATAAAACTGCACTACTTCTCCAGGGTTTCGTCATCTAAAGGTTCTTGCTCGGGTTTGTTTGTAGCATCTTCTTTCTCGGTCATAGTTTTCTGCTATGATAAATAATATTACTACGCTGCTCACTAATTAAAGGAAGATTAGTATAGATCAATCAAACATTTTCGCTTAAATCATTTTCGATCAAGAAAATACAAACACGTACTTTTGACAGTTACTCAACTGCGTTCACGGTGGGAAATTTCGACAATTTTTTTTCTGCCAGAAACATTTTTATTTATTTCATCACTTTGGAGACTTAATTTGTATAATACAATTAGTAGTGATAAAGGTAAACTACTGTGAATATTCTTCAACAAGACATCAAGTATTTACGAATTAAAAACAAAGTAACTGATAAATATTGAACGCTACCTTGAACTAATTATTTTGAAAACTGGCAATAAGAATGAATGCGTGGAGTGAAACGTCAGCCACGTACCTTCGTCTGTCAACGTAACCTTTCTCATTTACCATTATTGTGTATTAAAATAAGCTCGATACTAGGTAATACTTTAAAATGATACTTTCTACCTTTGCGTTATGTACCTACTTACTTTTCTTTAAAGTGCAAGTTGTGTAGGAAAGAAGTTTCATTTATAAAATTGGTGTTTCTGGTGCTCATCGATAACGGTACCGAAAATTTCTAATTCCAGCAAAATGACTTCGAAGCTTTTGTCGTTGGTGCTGATCATCGCCGCGGCGGTGACGGCCGATGAGGAGGCGACGGCGGCGCGACTGCTGGTGTCGAAGCAAGTGCTGAACAAGTATCTGGTGGAGGATATGGATATCTTGGTGAAATATACGTTGTACAACGTTGGGACTGCGCCCGCGGTGGACGTTAAGCTGGTGGACAACGGGTTCCACCCTGACGTGTTCACGGTGGTGGGTGGGCAGCTGTCGGCGCAGATCGACCGCATCGCGCCTCAGAGCAACGCCTCGCACGTGGTCACTGTGCGGTCGAACCGATACGGCTACTTCAACTTCACGGCCGCAGAGGTCACCTACCGCGCCAGCGAGGACTCCACTGAGGTGAGTAGAGATGCGCAAAACATATCACTGAAGTGAAAAGAGCGATACATATCTTTATGTCACCGAGATATGTTTCACTCTTTTCGCTCATTTCGCTCTTCTCGCTCAGTGTATCTATAAACTCCTACAACTCTTAATCGCGACATCTGTAGGGATAATCATGTCAATCAATCAACTATATCACACACACAGGTAAAACTGAGCGAATTGAGCGACTCACACAATGAATTCTTAACGTGAGCGAGTATGCATGAGACAGATTTATACGTTCGATTCGTAAGTGTGAAGAGTGCTCTCACGTGTCTGTTCGGCTCAGAACGGGATGGACTGAAATGTCAACTGATATAGTGAGTTGTTTAATTCTTCAGTGAGCGAGTGAGCGAGTGATATAAATGTAAAGATATAGTTCATTTGAATCTCTCATTCCTGATCTACACACCTCTAGAGGTGAGTACTTATCAGTCATGGGAGTATGACTGCTCACAAACAAACACTGATAACAGATGGTTTACATATTTTGTATTGACAATGCTAATTAGGTTGGTAGGTTGTCATAAGGATGTTTTTACCGTCACTGAAAGGTTTGCGCGGGCTGGTTTTCCGAAACTACATCCAATTGCGACCATCCTATACACTATACACACGCGTATTAAAAAAAAAAAGCTAAATGAAAAGAAAGTAATGTTTGTTATTTAAGTACATTTTCACCACAAGAATAATTTTGCTGGTTGTGATGATAGGCATTATGAAAGATTTTATTACAGTTAAATGAGTTTGTTCATGTTATTTATTTTGCTAAATTAGTTATTCAAGCCTTCAAGTCCTTTGATACTAATATAGAGGGGTTTACAATTAAAAAAAATGGAATTAAAATATCCCAGAATCAACAAGCTATTTGTCCACTTGCAGGTCCAATACGCGATCAGCAGCGCACCTGGGGAAGGCGCCATTGTGGCCCACAAGGACTTTGACCGCAAGTTCTCTTCTCACATCCTGGACTGGGCCGCGTTTGCAGTCATGACGCTGCCCTCACTGGCCATCCCGTTCGGGCTCTGGTGGTCATCCAAGACCAAGTATGAGAAGCTCAGTAAACCCAAGAAGAATCACTAGGTTTTTTTTTAAATGGTTTCGTTTTTAATCTGTGGATAGAGAATATTGTCAAACATTTGTATAAATTCCCTATTGGCATCCTTTACTTTCACTATAATGAACGTAGGAGATGGAACACAAATATTTGGCAAATACAGCCAAGTGAAGTGTTGGCGTAATATAATAGTGATTGTCGTTTGTTTGCGAATGTTTGTCAAATATGTGTAATAGGCCTTCATAGATTACTTATTTGTTGCAAGCATTATTTCGAATTTAGTTTCTCATGTAATTTTTGGCATCCGCAAGTAGAAACTACAATGTATTGTAAGGTTTAGTTACCATCCATTCGATTAGAAATCGTAAATCTAATTAGACTAAGAAAATCATAATGAGTCATTGCTAATGTAATGTGTAATTTGCAAAGATGATGAATGATGCTTCAACTTCTTCATGATTGTAAGGAAGTGAAGCTTGAATTGTTACCAGTAAAGCATTTGAAAATTTTATTAGAAAGTTTAGATTTCACATTAAATCGTTTGATAAAGTTACAATCTACATTAGCATTGGTTTCACCCATCAGTTCACTTGTTCATCCATCATTTTTACATGGTTATTAATTTATGAATTATGAACAATAAAAAAAAAATTTTTACTGTCGAGTTGTTTCGTTTTGGATACATAAAATATTCACCTAATATGAAATTAAGTTTCGCGCTAGAGGGAGGGTGGTGAAGCGATCATATAGCGAACGGAAGAGGAATTTCAATATCTCTTTTGGATAAACCTAATTCGGGAGATCAAAGTGACGGGTAAGTGAAGCAGTAAATCCCAAAAGGCGGCACCCGTCGTTCGGCGCATAAACTGAGGTAACAGACTCCGCCCAGTTCAATCATGAACGTGTATGAGAGAGACGCACGGATGGAGTAAGTACCGCTTCATAATATGGAATTGTACGAGTGATTTGCTCTCTCGCAAAAGGAGACTGTCTTTCCTTATTTGGGATATGCATGGACTAATAGGAACCACGGTGTAATATAATCGGCGAAGCGGTTTATATAGAAAAAAAGCCGTGGTGGCCTAGTGGTTCGAGTTCGACTTGCCGCCTCTCATGCAGAGGGCGAGGGTTCGATCCCGGCTCACACCTCGGAAGTTATTTATGTGCAAAATTTTAATTTTAATATACCACTGAGCTTTTCGATGAAGGAAAACATCGTAAGAAAACCTGCACGCCTCTGCGAAGTAATGCAAGGATGTGAGTGAAGCCCGCATCTGGGCCCGAGTGGGGACTATATAGCCCAAAGCCCAAACCGTCTCATGAAAGGAGGCCTGTGTACAGCAGTGGCACGTAAATACGCTGTTGTGGTGGATGGTGGTTTAGTTAGATAGAGCAATCGTGCGGGGGGGGGGGGACGTGACGTGGGTGGCTAGGTACGGTAGGTCTGGCGGTTGGTTTTGAGGTACTATTCTTGATGCTATAAGCTATAATCTTTATAGCTTAATAAGAAAAAATATATAAATAAACTTGCTTCGGACTAAGTAGGTACTAATGATACTATCTAATGACAGACTAGAACTGCTTTTTTTAGGGTTCCGAAGTCCACAAGGAACCCTTATAGTTTCGCCATGTCCGTCCGTCTGTCCGCACTATTGCTCGGAGATGCTTAGTTCTAGAAAGCTGTAATTTGGCATGAATATACATATTAGCTACGCTGACAAAGTGGTACAATAAAATTTTGAAATATATTTTTTTATAGGGTACCTCCCCTACTCGTAAAGTGGGGATGTATTTTTTTTTTCTTGCGTACCCCATGATGCGGCATATCGTTGAATAGGTCTTAAAAAAATATTGTGGGTTTGTTAAAACCATTTTTTGATTAAGTGATGCGTTTGTGAAATATTAAGCTTTAAAGTGCTATTTTTTGTTAGAGTCATGTGTCCCCCCCCCCTGCCAGCTAAATGGTGGTATTTGGATGACTGAAAAAAATCACGGTTGTGGCATATATAACGTAGTTGAAAGAAAAACTATCAGAGCTAAGTAGGCTGTACAAACTTACGAGTAATAGTCGACCAACTTATAATGATGATTTTTCTCGAGCGGCAGGGGAGTCGGGCGGGCACGTCACACCACAGGCTAGCTAGATGCTAATAAGTCTTAGAAAGGTACTGTGGGCATCGTCAACTTCGGAACCCTATAATTTGCGCGTGGCCCGACACGCACTTGGCCGGTTTTTTTAAAGTACGGTCGCGTATGCAGATCGAGTCGGGACCTCACCTCACGGTGGCATTTTCACATCAAAGCTTCGGCTGTAATTATTCTTATACTGTGGGTCAAACCAATTAATTACTTGTAAGTACGATGTGATTGAAACAGCAGTTATGATTATGTCGAACATACATTGTGGACAGATTATGCGTGTCAGTCGTGTGACCCGATAAGTAGGTACCTATATCTTCTTAAATATAAAGTTTGTGTGTTTGGATGTTTGTTACTCAACCACGTTAAAACAGCTCAACCAATTGGCATGAAATTTGGCAATTAGATAGTTTTATAAACTGGATTAACACATAGGCCTATTATCGCGGAAATCACAGAAATCCCTGGAAACGGCTTTAAGTTTTTTTTTCGGATACAGTTTCCAAACATTACTGTAGATATATTCAAGACATAAGTAACTCAGTAGTCTTCGAAATTGACCCCAAAATCATGTACGTGCTAGCTAACAAACTTTGAGGAGTTCCCTCATTTTCTCATGGATGCCATCATCAGAACTGAACCATATTAATATGGGATCAACTTGGAAGTACCACCTTTCGAACAACAAAAAAGAATCATCTAAATCGGTCCACGTTTACTATATTCAGGTATTTTCGGTGAACACACATTAAAAAAAAATCCGTTCCGACGAACCCCTCCTTTTTTGTAGTCGGTTAAAAATGAACTTTAACTAAGGTACGGTAAGGTAATAGCCAGCCGATGCAGGGCTGGCCAAGGCGCGCCCTAATACCGTTCACTATAATAGGTCATTTGACCACGCCTTTGCGACTGTTATTTGGTCGATTTTGTATTCCTTTCCTTTATAGTCCACTAGCTTCTGCCCGCGACTTCACCCTCGTGGAATTAGGATATCGCGTTCCCGCGGGAACTATGCATTTTTTCAGGATTCAAGTAGCCTAATGTTCATTCCCGGGACTCCAACTATCTCCATACAAAATTTCAGCCAAGTCGATCCAGCGGTTTGAGCGTGAAGCGGCAAGAGACAGACAGAGTTACTTTCGCATTTAAAACTTCGAATAGAGCACCAGACTGTATCATTTCGGCAGCAATAAAGTCTACAAACGGGCCCAGAGCGGTTTGGTTTGAGGACTTCACATACATCCTGCGAAGTAGGTATCGCAGTAGCGTGCAGGTTTTCTCATGATGCTTTCTATCATCGTAAAGCTCAGTAGTAAACTCAAACGGAATTTCGTACATAAGTAACTGCAAAGGTGCGAGTCGGATTCGAACCCCGAACCCTCTGCATGAGAGGCGGTAGCGGTAGGTCAAACCACTAGGCTACCACACCCAAATAGACATTGACATTTAAATATATTCTGCGCATAGACTTTTTCGTTTTCATTGTTCCCAAATAGACGTCCAGTTCAAGAAACATCTTTTCTTTTGTTACTTTATTTTTATAATGTAGCCTTGCCAAATTATCAGAATTTGTGACAACATTCCGCCAGTCTATTTGCTCTTCTGATATACAACGTAAATAAACCCAACCCAACGCTGCGGTAAGGAAACAAGTCAAACAACAAAGCAGGTAAAAACAAATTTATTTAAAAGCTTAATTAATGTACAAAATAATACACAAAGTAACAACCGGTGCAAAAATAAATTGAGCTACCTAAGTGTTAATGTAGGTTAATATTGCGTTGTGATAAATTAACTATGATATGAGCTAGATCTACACGTGTAAGTAGCGATGGGCTGGTTTCTTGGGAGCAAGTTTCACATAGGTTTAATGAACATAACATTTCATGTTTTTCAAAGAGAAGTTTTCTCTCGAGTTTTTATCATCGACTAGGTATTGTTATCAGGCATCTCGTGAAACTTAAGTGTAACTCACGAATTTCAGTCGGAAACATTAAGTATAAATTAAATCCTGAATTTTTACAACCGCTGCACCGACAAGGACACTTTAGAGAAATATTTAAGAAATCGCCCATCACTAATCAAAATAAACTCAACAGCAATGAAAATGGGTCACTTTCTATAGGATTTTCCATACAAAGTGACCCGTTTTCATAGCTGTTGAGTGTAGGTACTAAGTAAATTATTATGTGCAGATGATTTTAAGCCAATACCCTTTGTTTTAAAAACCATTAACAATCTTATAAATACATCGCTAGGGTCGATTTTCAAAACATTACACGCGGAAACCGACCTAGTATCACATATTGTATATACATATACATACCGACACTGCAAGGGCAAATAATTAATGCCGATATCTATTTAAAATGCCCTGGGGCTCTATTCGAAGTTTTAAATAGGGAAAGAGACATTCCCAATCCCTGCGCTCACGCGTCGCGGCGCACTTAAACAGCTAGATTTAAAGTTCAATTTAGCGCGACGTGACACGTGAGCGCAGGGATTGGGAATATCCTTTTCCCTATTTAAAACTTCGAATAGAGCCCCTGCAGTTGACAGCAAATAGTACAATTAGGTATATTAAATTATAAATATCCAAAGAGCTGCGAATTATTACTAAATATTAATTAATTAATATTATTAATCATAGAATTAATGCTGTTGAAGATCGTGCCTGGATCAATAGACTTAAAGTTAAACAGATAATACGATAGGACCTTAAACTAAGTATCGTCAAAAACTAAAAGATACAAACACATTTGATTGTGGACTCTATTTCTATAAGGTATAAATACTAACCAAACCAACAACGGCACTAAAATTTGCTGGCATGAAAGAACATGATTTGATTCGTTTCAAGTGAAAGCAACCACACTGAAGGCTATACCTATAGCAAGTTACTTAATCTGAAGCCGTCTCTTTCAGGCTAATATAAACGACTATAGTGTGAGAGGGTCAGAAAGAACGGAATAACTAAGTTTGAAGTGTCGATTCCTGTGTTTTAATGAAACTCAGTGGAAATTTGGTATCTATAAATTAAACTCAGGTACAAATTCATTTAAAGGAACTAATTGAAGGCTAAATCGATGAATAGAATTTTCCTATTCAAATCATAACATAACAAGTACACCGAGACGATTAGAGTGCACTTATCTATCTGACCTAGAAACTGAGCATACTAGCACTAATTATTTGGAGTTTAGCCTCTAAGGACAACGAGACAAGTTTGATTCTAGGCCCACTTGTTGCTTGCACCAACGCCGAAACTGGAACTATAGTTTAAAAGAGTTAAATTGACACGAGTGACACGACTAAGCATAATAGTTACTATGACGCTAATCCACTCCAATTTGGTGCAAGTTGGCCTTATTCACAAGAACATGAGTCATCTATAAAACATGGAATGTTGCGTTTACTTTTGGCTCAACTCGAGACCTACATACGAGAAAGATGTACGGAATACTCACTCGTAGTACGAACGTGTTTCCGAAGGCATCATGTTAATGCTGCGTTTCCACAAGAGATGTGCGAGGATGCGTTGCGAGGGTTGTGTTTGTCGTGAACCAATAGAGACACTTAATTTACCTACAGCGGAGGAGCTACAGAGGATGAGTAAATGAAGTGTTTCTATTGGTTCACGACAAACAAATCCCAAACGGTGGAAACGCAGTCTTAAAGACTTTAAATTTGGTCCTTAAAAGTCGGATGCAGTTGTTATTCAGTTTTCATTCAATGTCAACTGAACACAAATACATTCCGTGTGCCCTTAGGCGAATACTTGGTTGGGCAATAAAAGAGAAGACAGGTACTATTTGTTGATGGACCTAATATTTAAATGAGTTATCAATTAAGTCCAAATGATAACGACAGGGTGACATAATAAAGCATTATTTATCGTTATTAAGCAGGTTGAACAAACATTTAAACTTGGATATTAATGGACCTAAAATAAAGTGCCATTATTATGAGAGGCAAAACAATGCAGTAGAATACTTTCATATTTTGTTATAACTGAATGCAACTGATATTTATGACTGGAACGTTCGTTATGTTATGGCGCACAAAAATAATAAGCTCGAGCGCGACACGATGTCAGTGTCGGTCGTATAAAAAGGAAGGAAGTATGATACAGGTGTGGTGTATGAGTGAATATTTAAATATTGAATCAAGCAGCTAGGACACCCAAAATTTGCAGGGCATTCTCAAATCAGCAAGAATAAGTCTGTAAGACTAGAGAAGAAAACGCAATTTAGAATCTAGTGTACAAAAAGCATGTTGAACGGTGCTAAATCGACAATTTGTACACAAGTTGGATAGACTCAATTCCTAATTACACTGTTATCTTTCACGAAACGAGCATGATGAGAATAAATTGTTACGTACAGTAGATGCCGTGAACTTGTTATTTGACTTATGATATCACGGGACCTACTAATTTGATACTGATTCATCAGAACTGTTAATTTTTCTATTTGTAGTAAAGTTCAATAATTAATTGCGAACAGACCGGAGGAAGCACCAAACCGCACCAGCTGCAGGAAACTGAACTCAAGTTATTCCAATATTTATAAAGATTACACTGATGCTACTATCCATTGAATATTCCTATCGTAAGATTCGTAAGCAAGGAAAATTAATACTGCCGATGAAGTTTTTTAACCACATCAACATCGTGCTTGCATACGTAGCCTTATTTGTGTGATATATTGGCTGCCTATACTACTAATGTAGTAACACATGTATAGGTTTGCGCGGGCTAGTTTTCCGCAACTCGACGAGATAACTCAATTGCGCCTATTTTGCGTGATTCAGGATGGCGGTGTTATTCCTGCCATGCCATCCCAATAACACATGTAATATCTTCTTTGTTTTATGTCAGTTCATTACAAATTAACAGCTGTAGCATTCTCTTATAAAACATTTAAAATGTATTTTCAAATACCAGAAAATTTTTCGTGTAACTAAGAAAATGAAAATGAAAATATTTATTCAGCAAATAGGCCACATCTGGGCACTTTTACACTTTTAAGCCAAAGGCTAAAGAAACAATGGACGACGGTATACGGTAATTTAAGGTTATAATAAAGCATGACGGTTCCCAGGTTCTAAGGTTTCCGATTATTTCGGTTGGAATCACCCGGTCAATATCCGCTATGAAACCTAATCACTCACAGATATAGTGCCGTAATACCACTGCAGCCTTTCTACGTTATTGTATCCTATTTAGAGCCTTGTGATCGATACTCAAGACAAGCGTTTCATATCGCTATCTCATCTCCATTCATCTCGTACCTAATTAAATGCGTGAACAAGATCACAGTATGAAACTCGTAACTTAGTCTCAGAGCGTTGAAATACGTCGTATGCATATGCTCCAAATGCCATAAGAACTTCAGAATGAAGATGAGTAATTCGACATCGACGAGACAACTTGTCGACGGTCGGTAACCGGTAACGGACCATGTTAGTCCATGTTGCAATGCAAGGTAATCTTGATACCTCACACCACACGGGAATTATATCATAAAATAATCTGGTGCATGTGAGAGGCATGTTTATGAAGGCTAAGACAGGGAGCGCATCATTGCAAGATTTGCAAGCTTCTAAAGAAGCCATTTTTTTGCATAATTGAAAATTTTGCCAGACTAATGTTGCAGGCTCCTGAAAAAGCCATTAGTTGTTCCACAAGATGTTACGCTCTTCTGTTAGTAAATATACTTAGATTGAGATAAGATGAGACAAGAAGCCCGCATCCAACAGTAGGATAGGCTGTTGTTTGTTAGGGTGGTGGAACTGTTGCTCAAGGTTGACGGGCGTTGACGCCGTTAGTGTCGTCATTTGTAAGAGATTGACTGCCAACGTCAAGATCAAGATTATGTGAACATTTCGCTTTGATCATATTAGCCTTGAAAACCAGCAGAGACTTAGTTATTCACTAAGGAACAGAGCAAGACAACGTACTTTAATCTACCATTAAATTTCAAACTCTGAATGAAGACCCTTGGGATGATCACGCTGGTCACGTTTTGAATAGCAATGAACTGTCGTAACTGCTGACTGATGATTAATCGCTAATCCTGCTATCGCATCATTATCAACATTTTACAAAGTACAATTGTTTAGTTGCTAAAATGATGATAAAAGTTTGACTAAGCGCATATACAAACGGGCGTATTTTTGTGACTGGTGGATAAATGTATTCTCACCACATGCTTGAAACCACTTTAAGGTTTAGAAACGACACTAAAGTTTCGGTCGTTGATTTTTATAGCTAGCAAGCCTACTTATGTTCTTCTCAGGATTTCAATTTTCAAACTGTCTCTATCAATACCAAAATTTTAAAGGTTCAACAGTTAGATAGATATCTATAATAACTTTCACATTTATAATATTATTATGGAACTTTGGATGGACCGGTGCTAGTTTCATATAAAACAGATGGCACATTATGGTATGTTATGTAGTGCCGATAACATAACATATGGGACATCGTATTAAAAATATTTAATCTGCATTAACTGGTTTCTGCGATGACTCACATGTTTTGCTTTAACCACCTACAACGGAAATTTTTAATTCTTCAAATCTTTTACAAAGCTACCATTTTTTCGATTTATTTCAGTTTTAATTTACAAGAAATGAAGAGGGAACCCTTTTAACGCATGGTAACGCAGTTACTTAATTAAAGGCAAAGGAAGCAATCCATCGCGCCCCTTATCAGTTCGAGCCACGCAAATGCCAATTTGATCAAACGCACTCAAAAGAGTGCCAATTAATCGACAGAATATTCTGGAAACTGCGTAAGATCACTTAGATCGCGTACTAACACTAACACTGAGCATAATAAACTCGTAGAAAGGCAGCATTCGTATACGTAACAATGAGTGCAGCGGCTATGATAGCGGATGCGGGCAGCGAGTATTGTTCAGCTGGACTCGAAATAGTCGAGACTCGAGAGGCAATGTGTGTAATATTTGTTCATTAGCATGCTTATTACTTGTGGAGCGCCTCTTGTTAGCGAGTATACGGACTATACGGTGCACATCTCGAACAATGCCTCGTGTCGCGTGTCTCGATTCGTTGAAACTGTTCAACAGTTATTTAATTGAGTACCTGATAAATTTTGACGAGTAAAAGAACAATGATTGCATATTCATAAGTCTCATGAACTATTTAATTTAAAACTATATTATGCCATTTCATTGTCAACTTTCTCTTTTTGTTGATATTCACAGAAAATCAGTCTTCACGGAAAAAGTAAAATTGCACTCAAAGACATGAATCGACAAAAACAAGAAGGAGAAAAAAACATTTCATAAATAATATGTATATGAAAAACATCTATTATTATGTACAAATATAAAACATAATTAATCTCTAAATTATAAGTTGACACATATAGTATAACTAATCGATCAAGCAGCCATCACAAAGAAAACCCGAACAATGACCAGACCTTCTGGTGCAGCAGGAGGGACGCACAACCCAAAAATTCTTTGGATCAATAATCGTTGTCGATAAGCAGCATATGAAAATCTCAAACAGCTTCTCGTTCGTTATTATAATTTACAAAATATTGCATTATTTACATTAGTAAATGTCCTCATCCATTATTCCATTAGTCGATATCGTGAGCGAAACGTTATCGTCCCCGGGTTTATCGGCAGATATGAAGTATCGCGAATAATTGCTAAGTCGATAACTGCCGAGTCTAATGTTTATATGTTTATTGGGCCGGGGCTGTAATGGTTGTTGACGGGGGATGAGGCGCCGTAGTCGGGGGTGGTGGGGGTGGACACGGGCGTCGCGTCCAAAGGTTTGGCCAGAACCGGAGCCACGTATTCTTGGAAGCGGGTATTCGACTCTTCTTGGAGCGGCGCGGGGGGCGTGCAGCTAGGGAACGGGCTGAGTAGGAGGAACGTCCCGAAGGCCACTATGGCCGCCATGATGAGGATAACAGTCCGCGCGTCCGTTAGCCCAGTCCTCAGCGCCGCCCACGCCGCCATATTCACCAACAACAACACAACGGACAGGCGCGTCAGCCGCACTGCCGTCGAATGAATCCTGCCTCCTCCCACCCCACTCATATCGCTCGGCCCGTACGCGAAGTACAAGTTATGCTTGTCCCCAATATGCTTAAACATGAAGTATACCAGACCGAAAGGCGCGATCAACGGGCACGCCAAACTGTACACCATGGTGATCGAGAAAATGGCGAGACTCCACGCGTAATGGACGCCGAATGGAAACTCGTACAGGATCGCTTTTTTCACGTAACTCTTTTCGGCTTTCGATTTCGATTGGAGCAGATACCAGACGTAGAGGAATAGCTCCGGGAAGCGGATCAGCTCGAGCGCGGTCCCAATGAATCCTGAGGTAATGACGTAGTTGACAAAAAACGCGCCTTTATCGGGTAGGAACACGCAGTCCCATCGCATCGTGTCGTTCTTGTGGTCCACCAGCGTCCAGAGCATCAGGGCCTCGGCGCTCGCGAACCCGAGCGACGGCAGGATCAGCGTCATGAGCAGGAGGTACGACACGGTCTTGGTCATGATGGAGTAGTTCTGTTGGGACTTGGTCCAGTGGGAGAGAAACTTGTCGGAGAAGGCCACGATCGCCGGCATCACGGCCGCCATCGTCCACAGAAGCAAAGTCGGCAGGAACTCGAATATCACGCCGCCTATCTTAGTTGTACTTTCGAGCTTGAAGTTGTTGAATAAATTCACAATAATGGCCGGTGTGGTAAGGAAAAATAAAACAATGAATAGGAAAAAGTTCACGACAATAGCCTTTAGATACCAGATACCAGGCTGAACACTTAGATTTTCCCAGATAATGTCAGTAGGGTTGGTGGCATGTGACAGAATCCATCCCCGGTGTAGACTAAAATGATTGATGACATGTTCAGCCAGCTGGTGAGAGGGTAATGTTAGGAAAGCAATACCCAGAGGATCATTGAGTACAATGGCTCGGCATCTCTTTGCTTCATCTTTTAACTTCTTTTCTTCATTAGTGTAGTACTCTAGAGCATCCACCTCTGGTCCACACAAAGAGGGTTTCACGGTTATCCGTTTACCAGTCTTCTTCAAGTATGTGTCAGTGTAGATGAGAGCTTCTGTCACCATTTCCTTCTTTTCCTGCACATCATTTAATTGGTTGATATTGTAGGCCAAGCGCAGGTCAACAATTTGTATGTGAGGAAAGTTGTGAGCAAAGTATGCCCTAATAGTTGATTCATTACGATCTCCTCTTGAAATGTTTGAGATCATAATCGTACCCGTCGTGTTAGGAGGAGCAGGCTTGCGGCCGGTACACCTCCTCATTATTAGAATGGACAGGGGAAGAAAGAAGATGGATATGAGGGTATGCACCCATAGCCAAGACGACTTACCATTTAGGTTTGATAAGGTGGTACGACTGAAGGTGCTGATGTCGACTTGTAGGTTGGTGCCCTGGAAGTTGATGGGCAGCACGACTCCGATGGAGATGAGCGTGATTATGAACATGAGAGTGATGGCGTGGCGCTGGAAGGAGAGGTAGTGCACGGCGTCGGGCCCGCACTTGGCCAGCACCTGCTCGCGAGTCACGCGGAACACGGCCGGCAGCCACGTGAACAGCCCCTGGTCGATGCTCAGCGCCTCCTCCGCGCTCGGCCGCCGCTGCACCAGCGAGTCGCCATCCCCGCCGCGGTAGAACAGATTCGTCCACCGACTCTTTGTCCGCTGCACCAGCGCCATTCGCCCGTAATTCCATGCCGTCCGCCGCAGCACGGTGAACAATACGATCAGAAAACACCACGCTATCAAATTCAGAATCAATGTCTGAGGAATGCCGTTGTAGGCGTTCGTTATAAACGAGTTATGCGTCTGGTTCACCAGCATGCAGTTGTCGTCACTCGCATTGCCCGACAAAGTGTAGGTGCCCGTGTCGAAATTCATTTTCGATGTCGCAACACGATGGTTTAGAACGAGAAAGTGTTCACATAATGTTCCACGTATTTACACTGTTTTTTACGATCACTGCCTGAAAGAATCACCCGACTTCACGATCGTTTGCTGTAACATCTGGCTGGGAGTACTGACTGAGTTCTTATTGTTATGAGATTACAAAAGCGTATCGTATCGAATGACGTTTGTGTCGGACTCACGGAGTGATGGAATTATTCTACGTTTTGTTATCAATGCAGTGTCAATTACATGTGACAGATAAAAGTTCTAAACATTGTGATTAAATCAAAGATAAATAATTCATGTCTAAATTAAATAAACAATTTGCATATCAATTAAAATTACAATAGAGCCAAAGTTTTCAAAGCGTTGTTTTCATAGTGATTTGAATGCGAACAGCAAGGATTCTTTCGCTTTGGTCTTGTGTTGTGATGTGACTTTACTTTACTAAAATATTGACATTGAATTTAATTAGCATTAATGCTATAATTTCAAATTTTATTTAATATAATTCACCCAACACTTTTAAAATTTATCATAAAAATTTACATGAAACGTTTTATTTCGACCTTAGCGGCCGTATGTGTGATTCCATTGCGTAAAAAAAAGACTATCGTTGAAAAACGTTGTTTGAATGAAAAGGCACGATACATGCTCTTCAAGTTAAGTGAGATGGATATATCGAATAATGAAATGTATTTTAATGTATGAATTTCATTGAAATTCGTACAAGTTCGGCCGTTCGAGTACTTTTATTTGTACAATTAATTTTTATTCATTGACCTAATTAATGATTATTATTAATAATGGCAGAGTTCGATTGGACCAATTATTTGGAATCTACTAAAAGTGTTGCTGTTCCCGAAGAATTGTTTTCTCATGTGAGTAAAGTTGCGACGGTATTTGGTGGAATATATTGCTTTATTTCCTCATTTTTATTTTTAAATTACCATTATGCGATTCGATTTTCAATATTTAAGTAGTTTTTGACATTAATATTTAATTACCTTATTAATTTGAAGTATTACACGAATTATTAGTAAATTAAACGATATGGACAAGGAGCAGCGTAACTTGTTCGTGGTTGGTTTCTATATTTACTCATTGATCGATCACAAGGCTAAACTTCTTCACTTTTCAGTAAAATTCATGTTAGATAGTGTAGTTGTTACAGAGGCCAGCAAGTAATTTAATAACTCCTTCACTTCTTTACATGATTAATGTTTTCAAGGAAAATTTTGTCAAATATTGATTAACAAAGTACTTAGTACATATTTTTTCCTTTATTGGAAAAAATATATTTCGAAATTAATATTGTTTTTAATTATTTGATTAATTTGTACATTGATTTTAAAATGAAATTAACCAAGTAATTTGCCCATTTGAAAACTGCTGGGATCAAAAAAGCATTTTTTTTTGTGCTGTGGTTTATAATTCATAATAACTTTAATTTATAACTTCTTTATAACTTAGGTGGAAGCAAGTCTTTACAATGGAATTAAACAGGGTATGCTGCTGGAAGTTTGTCATAAAAGCAACCCAGATGTCTACTGGATAGCGGAAATCACATTGGTGTGCGGGCACCTTTTAAGGATCAAGTTCATAGGTGCTCAATCTGACTTCTGGTGTGACATGTCCAAGACCAAAGTGCACCCGTTGGGCTGGTGCGGGAAATATGATGAGCTAATTGAGCCTCCAGATGAAATAAATGAGAAATATGGGGACACTATCATTGACATCATGAAGAAAGCCCTCCTGGATGGACAGTCTGTCTGTATTGAGGCTCTGAACAACAAAGGCCTATCGCCCATTGATAGAATCAAGACTGGGATGAAGATGGAAGTTCAGAACATCATTGATCCTTACAGATATTGGAGTGCAACAGTGAGATTTGTTAAATATTTATTTATTTATTTTATATGACTCCCATGCATCCAAGTGACTAAAAGGTGTTATTCACACTTAAAGTTCAGTATGTTTTTTCAATGTCATTTTTTTTCACTCAGCGCTATTATTGGAGTCCCATACCCTACCCCTAGCTTCTGTTGTTTTTCTATAGATTTGTTATATTAAAATTTGACAACTATGATTCTAAACATCACAAATGATGTTCAAAAAAAATTGAATTACGCCACTTGAAGAGTGGGTGCATCTGTGTTTGCACATACACTTACGCACCATAATATGTATTGCGCAATGGACTATTTCTGGATTCTGGATTAAGCCAATCATCATCATCATCATCATCATCATAAATGAGAAAGTAACTCTGTCTGTCTGTTACCCCTTCACGCTTAAACCGCTGGACCGATTTTGATGAAATTTGGGATGAAGATAGTTTTAAGTCTGGGGTCAGGAAGGACAAAGCTACTTTTTCTCGGAAAAATATTATTCCTGCGAATGTGATAACCGAATTCCACGCCCGCGAAGTTGCGGGCAGAAGCTAGTGCTGGGTTCTCTATCTCCACCTTTTAGTTTAATGCCAAAATTATACTTACAGATTTATTTACTTATTTAAAAAAAAAAAAAAATCTGATGGCAATACATAATGTGATGAAAGGAGGCCCATGCCCAGCATTGAGACGTAAATAGCCTGGTGTGGTGTAGATAATACTTTTAAAAGTATTCAATTGTTTTCTAGGTGTGTGAGAATGTTGGTGGCCGTCTGCTGCTCAGATACGACGGAGCTGACGATGACCTTCAGCAGTTCTGGATATTCTTCTCCAACCCGCGGCTCAGCTCGTTTGGCTACGTCACTAACAAAGTCAGTTTCAACAAGTACCTAAATTAAAGTCTCAATTTTTGACAGTATCTAACTTAACTAATCACATGAAATATTTTTCAGGGCTCGCCATGGCAGTGCAAATATCCAGGAAAAGTCAATAAGTTCTCGTGTAAGAACAAACTTAGCACGCTGCTAAGACAGAGCGCTGAAGAATCCATCAAGGAGCCGACGCCGGCTGACTTGTTCCAAGTACGTTAAAATTAAAATGAAAAAAGAAATAATCTTAATTTATTAAACTGACAAGACCTTTTCTTCTTACAGCCTAATACGACTTTAGAAGCCCACAACTTCGTGAGTGGGATGAAAGTGGAAGCGTTAGATCCTCAAGATATGAAAACTGTTCGCCCAGCCACTGTTCTCAAGGTCTTCAACAATTTCCACTTCCTAGTCGTCATCGATGACCAAGTTGATGACTATGAAGACACGAAAGCCGCCTGGCTATGCGATTCCATGCACCCTTACATCTTTCCTATTGGTTGGGCTTGCAAAAATACCTTTCCCTTCAAAGCCCCAAAAGTATGGAAAGACGGAACTTTCGACTGGGATGAATACCTATCAATGACTTCATCAGTCCCAGCTCCCGAATACTGCTTCGGGGTTCAAGAACCAATCAAAGGGATGGAAGTTAACATGAAACTAGAGGCTGTCAACCCTTTAAATCATGAAGAAATCCACGTCGCAACGGTTGACGCTATAGTAGAGCATATGGTTTGTGTGGAGCTGATTCCTATTCAGGAAAAGTTTTGGTACGCCCAAAACAGCGATCTCCTTTTCCCTGTAGGGTGGTGCGATAGTAATAACTACGAACTACATATCCCTGACATTAACGCTATGAGGGAACCACCGAAACCAGTCGAGGAAGCAAAGCTGCCAAAAGAGGAAATAAAGAAATCCACCGACGAATGGTGCGAGAGAATTTTCTTCAACTACAAATGTTACGCGGGCCCGACTATCAGTAGGAACAAGCTGTCCCAGCTTCCAAAACACGTGGGTCCCGGGCCTCTGTCATTGGTGTTGAAAGAGGTGTTGAACAAAATGATTTCGGCGTCATACAAGCCGGCGAAGTTGCTCAAGGATTGGGAGACCGAGGGGCCGCCAGAAGAGGGGATGCGGCTTGAAATGTTGCGGGCCAAGTAAGTCTACACCGACAACCGTTTTGAAAATTCTCGGTTAGTATTTAGTGGTTTGATTTATTTAAATTGTTTGTTTACTTGCAGGCTGAAGTCCAGTACATACCACGCGTACGTTCCCATTGCAACGGCGACGGCGCAAGTGCCGGCCTTTTGTCGGGATGTCTGCGCCAAAATGCAGGCGTGCCCTTGCTTGTTCGGGCCCATAGAGTACCCCGCGCAGTGCCCGCAAAACTGTCAGCAAGTCGACAAGTCTACCTTCCGTAAGTAAACCAATCCAATGAAGCGGGTACGATCTTATAAACTTTATTGTGATGTGTTGTTGAATTATTTATTTCAGACAATGTCTCTGAGCGTCGTGGCAGACCGAAAGGAAGCCTCAACGGTCGAAAGAAGAAGAAAAAGTCGGCCCCGGAGAAGAAAGAGAAGGAGCAACAACCGTCTCAAGAAAACGAGAGCAACAAAGATGGCGAGAGCGAACACAGCGCCGGTTCCACCCCGCCGTCAGAAGCGGGCACGAGACCCAACACCCCTGACAGCGCCGACTACAAGAGGACCCAACGAAGGAAACGGGAACCCAAAAACAACTACCCCAAATTGGAGATGAAGACTCGCGGCGCCAAACTCCCCAACTTCGCCCAACAGATGAAGGAAGCTCACTGGAACAAAAAAGACATGGAGACAATATACAGCAACTCCTGTGCGAGCAAAAAGCACAACCAGGACAGCGATTCCGAAAACGAGACGAACGACAGTAGCTCGAATTCAAGAGATGCCAAGATCATTTCGGACGTGTCGGACTCGGAAGAGCCGGAATTGAAGAAGTTGAAATTTACGACTTACGATCCGTTACCATCAGATAACAAGATGTTCGAGAAAGATACAGCGGCTTTCTGGATAAAGGGGAAGCTCAAGTTATCCCCAAATCCTTTAGAATGGTCGGTAGACGATGTGTACTCGTATCTGCGGAGCACTGAATGCCGCCCGCTGGCTGACAAGATGCGCGAAGAGCAAATCGACGGCGAGGCCTTCGTACTCCTCGACTTACCCACCCTGCGAGACTTCCTCCACATGAAGAAAGAGTTTGCCCAACTACTCTGCAAACACATCACCAAGGTCAAGTGGTATTACCTAGACAACTACGAAGATAACAGCGAATCATGATGTTACGTGTATACTAAGTAGTGCAAGCGTCTCTCTAGTCCTCAATAAAATTATGAATTGTTTGTCTCTGCTGTTTTATTATCAACAAAATCATACTGTGGAAGTCCTGCGTAGTCTCTTGCAGAGGTAGTTGCAGATTCGGGAGAGGAGGGATTTGTCGTTCTGCGTTGTGTCGCGGTCAAAGTCCTCGTCCAAGTGGATGTCCTTCTTGGCGAAGGATGGTTTGATGGGGATGGCGCGGTCGGTGCCGCGCGGCGCGCTCGTCTCGCTCCGCTGCCGCTCGTAGAGCTCCAGTGCGAGTTTCTTCGCCGCAACCTTCGTCATGTCCTCGGCCGACGCCGCCTGCTTACTCGGCTCGTGGTTAACGCGCGACTCTTTGAGATGCATCTCCGACGACAGCTTTCGTTTGTTCATTTTGGTTTCGACGCACCGACTCCTAGATAAAAGATAGCACATCATTTCCTCGTTTCTGATCTTTTGCGTCAACTCTGATTTGTGGCAGGTTCTGTCCTCCGCGGTGGAGTCTGTGAGGTAGTTGTCGTTTTTGAAAGCTTCGACAACGGAGTGGCTTCTCCGCGGCGTGCGGCGGGCGGAGTCCACGGCGGTGCTGACGCTCGTGCCCCTCTCGGCCACCTGGCACAGCCGGCCCTCGTTGAACTCCGAAGACTCCGACGACATGATGCGGTGAATCATGTCCTTGATAAAGTCTTCCATCTCCTCAACCGACTCCTCTCTGCTTCTGCTCAATATCGCGTTATACCTCGTTTTGTATTCTTCAAATTCTATTATGTTGGCGTAGAATTTATCGAATAGTTCCTCGACGGTGTTCCTGAAGTATCTGACGCTGGAGTCTAGACTGCTCGAGGAGCTGCTAGTGGGTAGTTCATGGGAGATGTTACTTAGTATGTTTTTCTCGAGCTTGTCCAGATGTGATTCGGTGAGAGATATTTTTTCTCCTTCCCCGGATTCGGTAGAGGTGAACCCGCACGAGACGGAGTCGTCCTTGGACGGCGCGGCATCATGCTCGTATCGTTTGTAGTATTCGCCACAACCGCTGTTCTCCGAAGACGTTAATTCCCCATCTTTAATTATGAGGAACCCTTGATTTACAGACTCATTGGACAGGATCAAGTTTGCATCGGACTTGCAATGTGGTCCAGTGCACACGGATTCTTTGCGGGATGGGTCGTAGAAACTGTGACGTTTTTTTAGCAATAAATCTTGTCGGTCACCTGAAATAAAAACAGACATGATTCTGAGCCAATTTTCAATAAAATTGTTGGTCGACTGGAAGGTTTCTTGATAGAAGTTTGAAAAGTGAATTACATATTTACACATAGTGATTGTTGATGTTCCAGGACGAATTTAAATTTTCCTTTTAGGGACAACTCGATGACAAGACACACAAGAATTTACAAAATAAAATCGTCTAAACTAGTAACATGCTTTCGAAATATTATAAACCCTTTACTTTCGAAGGTGACGGAATTAATTTATCGTCTTCTCCATAGAAATTACTTCTTCAGTATTTTGACTATTTTGTAACAAAGTTCGCGGAGTGACATTGATGGATTGTCACGAAAAAAATTCGCTTCATCGAGTTTTTAATACTCTCCAATTTTGGCTTTCAACCCATTTTCAACCTTCGAGACGTAATCGAATCGAATCGAAAAGGATTCGAATGATTTGTGAAGACGAAACAAAAAACAGTCATCGAAATTTTAGAAATTTTAAAAGTCGCGGTTTTTTACGGAAACGTTAAATCAGTGTTGTCATGATTCATGATTGAACACTTCATTGAAAGTATAATGGCAACTTCTACTGTTAAAGGAGCGGAGCTCCCATTTGGCAATAAATAATTTTCAATAAGCACTTAAATCTGTATTACTTTATTGTTTAATCAATCAATCTCGCTAGTGGCCTTTATTATTTTATATTGTGACAGGGGATTGTGATATTACATCTTTATTACATTGATGAATATTCTGTGGATAGAACGCAGCATTCTCATCTATGCCATTGTCTATGCTTTTGCAAGAGTGAGAAAAATGATACTGAATCAATCAAGTTAGAGCGAGAAAATCATTTACACCTTGGCCGCATAAACACATTGTGTAGTCTATGCTCCCCAGTCAGTCATTGAACCATTTATGAACGAACGACAGCGAGAATCTCAAAGGCCCCGCCTATAAATCTGTTATTTTATTTCAGTTAGTTTAACCGCGATGATATTATTATAAATCAAGGATATAGGTAATAGTTCCGAAGTTACTTATTAAATCATTATTTTGTGCCTGGCGTGGTGTAATCATTTAGGAATGCAATTATCGATTTACCGTCTCCTGTAAATGAAAGAAATTTTCGTTTTTCCGGCGTTAGTTTACCGTGAACTAGTGTGATTAGAACGCCTGAAAGCCAGGTGGTAGTCTATTATGCTGCTGGAGAGTTTTCTTGTGTCATAACAGGGCGGCAATTTAGTGATTTTGTTGTTACTATTTTTAGTGGGTGTTGTCATTACGAGCAAGCTTTATTCGGATTAGGTCATCGAGTGGACATGCTGTGTGCCGGGGAAGTGTGTTGTGCTTAACAGTTTGCTTCGTTTCTTGTTAGATATACGAGGCGGACTGCACCATGGGCACGATAGTGAGACTGGTGTGTCTGGCGGCGGTCGCAGCACACGCGACGGCGATCTGTAAGTATTTACATATTTGCACGTACCCTTGCGTATTGTTATCAACACGATTGTTTTGCATTTTAGTGCTTTCAACTTGGCGTCAAGCCCCGGAACAAGTTTGGTTCGTTACATTGTTAGCTAGCAATGTCATTTTCTCAGAAATAGAATGAATGCTCTTACCAAATCAAGGAACTGATAACCTCAATGAAGAAATTGGCCTATGAGATTAATTTCATTGATAAGTTTGACCCTGAAGTGAAACAAGTAAAATATTGATACAAGATTTTTTTTAACAAGACTGTATCAATTTTAACTCACTTGGCAATGTTACTAATTTACAATAATTTAATAAAATAAATATTATAAGATTCCGTTCATTATACCATCATAATTTGGCAGAAAACCCTAATGTGCATGTCATTGAAATTGCTAGTTAACATTACGTACGAATTTGCAGACCATTTGAAGCAGTACTTAGAATAGAAATGTAACATACAATTTTGAAAAGATTTATGAAGAAAATATAATTTATTTAGCAAATTGCGGCCAATTTGTTTGTCTGCATCTGGGCTGTTTTACATCTTCTTATATATAATAACTAGCCGATGCCCGTAGACTTAGAATTTGCATACTGCATGCAATGATATTATACATATAGACAGTTATAAGTATAGAAGTATTGAAAATTGGCTTGACCCGTGGAATGAAAAACCCTTTCCCGTGGAAATATTGGGATAAAAAGTATCCTATGTTATTGCTCGGGTCTCAAACTATCTCCATACCAAATTTCATCCAAATCGGTCCACTGGTTGCGGCGTGAAGGAAGGATAAATAAACAAACAAACAAACATTCACATTCATAATATTAGTATAGATGAATTGCCGTGTGTTAGTCTGGCTAAGGCTTGAGAACTGCCGGACCGATTAGGCTGATTCTTTTTTGTTTTATACCTCGTGATTCAGGGAAGGTTTACAAAGACATATAAAACTGCCAATATGAAATGAGAATCCATGGTGATATGAAGTTCACTGGGCCAACTAGTGTTAGATATTTTACTAGCCAGACACTTCCTAGAACCATTGTTACTAGTAATAAGAATCCAATCAATTGAATGATGCATTTGATTCGTCTTGCAGTGTGCGAGTTTTTATAGACCACAATGATTGTGTTCTACTTTAATTACAATTGGTGACTTAAATGGGACACGAAAATATTGATTTGACCTTCATATAAACTTAGTGAAGATTTGGATGTCCAGTGTTAGTGCTGTTTGTTACTGATTTTAAACACCATCATGTCAAATCCAATGAATCAATGAGTACTAAGCACCTGTGCTGTATTAGATTTGAACAGTCAATTTCTATCACAAGCACCCAATTTCCGAAGCAAGATAATAAAATAAAAGAACTACCTACCTATAAGAATTTCTAACAATTAATAACAGTATTAAATTATGGCCTCTGCCTACTCCAATGAGAAACAGGCGTGAGTTTATGTATCTATGTATTAAATTATAATTGGATCTCATTAGTAAAATCTTATAAGTTTGCCAAACTTCCCATTTCAGTAAGAGGTTCCAGTAGGAGAACAGTAGTTAATGTACATTTAAAATCATTTTAACAATGGTATATTGATGTACTAATGAAGACAATTGTAATGTCACACATTATAACACCCACTGCCAGTCGTAACTCTTAGGGCCCTTGCCCACGGAGACTTTTTGTAGCAACGCTGCCACACTACTTATCGCTATCCTATTTACTCTTTAACGTAAAAAAAGGATAGCGATATGAGTAGCGCGGCAGCGTCGTTACAAAAAGTCGCGGTGGGCGAGGACCCACATACTGTGTTTGTCATATTGCCTAAAGTGTAAACAAAACATATTGTAACTATGCCATTTGTCCCACAGTGACATCTCCCCCGAGGATTGTAAAGCAGCCTACGGTGGAGGAGCTGCTGTTCCAAGTGGCGCTACCCGGAGAGACGGATAAGCCTTTCATCATTGAGTGTGAGGCCGAGGGAGAACCGGCACCCAAGTAAGTGAAAACTTATTTTTGACTTCTGTGCATCAAAGGCCACCGCTCAATTTCCGTGCCGATGCCTGTATTTTGAGTATACTGGCATGAGTTCACTGCAATAATTTGTGTGAATTGCATACTACATACATTTCTTTCTAGGCCCCTTTTTAAATTAAGTATGGAGAGAGTTTGAGACCCTGGAAATAACATAACGTATTGTTAGTGCCAATATTTCCGTGGTACTAAACTACATGTTTAGTATCATCATGTACGCAAATCCTAAGTCTACTCTATGTAGACGAAGTCATCGCCTCGCGGGAAACGGCTAGTAAAATATATGATTAAAATATTATTGTTTAAGCTTATTTATAAAAATAAATTGCCGTGCGTTAGTCTGGTTAAAACTTGAGAACTGCTGGAGTGACTCGGCAGATTCCTTTTTTCATGTCTGTTAGTGTCCAGAAAAGGTTTATGTATTAGGTACACCTGTGCAAAGCCGGGGCGGACAGCTATTCATCAATATTTCAGACATCATTTGGTAAATGTATTCAAAAAATCGGCTATTGAAAATGTACAATACCAATGAGATTATTTGACCCAGACCCAGAGTAAGCTTGACTTTTCGCAGGGCATGTCTACCAGCCATTGGATACGTAAATTATTCAATTCTACTTCATAGAGCTTGCAATTTACGATGTAAATAGCAAAACCGTCTCGTTGGGCCGCGAACGTAACTCTGTATCCTTGAGATTATTTATATGTCATTGTGTCTTACTATTCGTTCCAAAAAAGTCGCTCAATTCATATTATTATTATTGCACTTTAAACAAGCTTCTGTATTCATATCAGTCCCGAAAAAAAAAAATTTTTGGTTCAATTCATATTTTATGCATTCACATTACCCTTGACACTGCTCATCCAACAATCGCAGATGGAAAAGAAAAAAAAAACATTATCCTTGAGCCACAAGTTGTTTAGCCAACGGTCAAAACACAACTTTAATATTCTGAGTATAAAACTGCAAAAAAACCTGCTTATTTCTAAACGTTTTCTAACGAAACTGGCGCGAACTCGTTATAATACCAGAAAGTTTCAGCCTAATAGGAGTTAGGAATAAAGTTTTGTAGTCATTTCTTTCAAGCGCCAGTATGGCACAGTTTGTTTGGCGCGGCGCCATTTATTCCCAACTGGGGTTCATTGACACAGTTATTTAAACAATGAGTTCATAAATTGTAGTCAACTTGGAGATGTTGACTGCTTTATCCCGGGGAAGAATATTTCCCAATGGAAGATGTGTGTCTTGCAGGATTGCTTTAGGGGCATCATCTTTTGCAGTGGGATTGTAATTGTATTGACCTGATTAGATAAATTATATACGTACATTACATGATTTACTTATTGTATAAAAGTATCCTGTGAACTTGAACAAAGTAACTTTTATTAAACTTTGTGCCTATGTTGAATTATCTTAATACTTAATTTGAAATGACATTAGTTATTTGAATATCTGTTTTAGGTATCCGGATAGTATCCGCCAATCACATAAAAGTCGTGTACAAGTTACACTCATCCCGTAAAAAATTCGTAAGAGCGACGGAGATGGCATGACATTTGATGCCCCCGTCAAATGACAAGCTGGTGACCGCAGTAAACATTATAGATCGACACAGCTTAGAAGGCACTTGGATTAAGCAATTATATACTGCATCAACGGCTTAAGTTTTTCGCCGCGCGCTTTCTAAGTTGTGTCGTCCTATAACGTTATTTACGATTGGACAGAAGATATTTGTGCATTTCTTAAGCCAATGTTGTTTCTATCTCTTGACCATAAACATCTCCGAAATAACTAACCTTCTTCCTCAATCTAGAGAAAAAAATGCTCAAGTCAAAGCAGTGGTGAAACTAGGGCTCGATCTAACGTTACAAGAAAGGCGACCGCCTGCAGTGTAACCAGTAACCTGACACTGCTCGCGTATAATCTCATTAGGACTTACGACCCGCATGTCTGGACGACGGATTTCACCATTTAGAAAAACAAAAACTGTACATGTTGATACAATATAATAAAATAAAAGGGTTCCGCGATACAGGCCCGGAGTCTAGTGCGGAGACCGCTGCCAATTCCTGTCACCTTATTATGCATAAGTACTTGTTTCTAATATCAACTCTTAATTGTATTTTTGTAAAATTTGATGGTAAATAAAAATATTCTTCTAATACCTACCTACTGGACATATTAGACCCTGACAATGTCCTTTCTTAGTTGAAACTTAAAAGATGACGTAATGTATCTTACATTCAATTATGTGATTAGTAAATAAGATGGGATGAGATTGTTATAAAATTGCCATTGGTGAAAAGCTGAAAACGTACACTCAAAATCGAGTCACTCAGGTCGGTCACTGTATAAGATTATCTTCCATTTAAAGTGAAGTGAATTTGTTTTCCAATACAGTCATGTATTTGACCGAAACGTAATAGTACACTACACACCTAGGGCGGTCAAGTAAAGAAAGTCTCAGATCGCGGGTAATTGAGGCCCGAGCCGGAGGCGAGGGCTATAATCTAGCGGTCTGAGGATTTCTTTACGACCGCCCGTGGTTAGTATTAGGTCCTTACATATGAAATTGGCGTTTGGCGAACTGGCAACTTTGATTCAAAATATGTGGCGTTCGGCTAGGAATTCCAAATTCAAATTTATTTCAAATTTAAGACCATGTATTTCTGTGTTCGAATTACGAAATTTATTTGTTATCGCGTCATTTGTTTTTCTTTCACATCGTTCTGTTCACAATATGGAGAACTTAAAATATCGCTATATTTACGAATATGAGTTTCACCTCGGCACTAGTGCTGCAGAAACGGCTCGTAGGATTAACAATGCGTATGGGGAAGCTACTGCAAAAGAAAATACGGTACGTTATTGGTTCCAACGTTTCCGTTCTGGAAATTTTGACCTACAGAACAAGCCTCGTGGACGGCCGGAGACACAAGTTGATAACGAAGAATTAAAAGCAATTGTGGAAGCAGATCCATCGCAAACCACGTCAGAGTTAGCGGCAGGCTTCGGTGTGAGTGATAAAACCATTTTGATTCACTTGAAACAAATTGGAAAAGTGAAAAAACTTGAAAAATGGGTACCGCATGAATTGAGCGACGCAAACAAAGAAACACGCGTCGAGTGTTGCGTTTCACTTCTCAACCGGCACAATAATGAAGGCATTTTGAATCGTATCGTTACTTGTGATGAAAAATGGATCTTGTACGACAACCGGAAACGTTCTTCACAATGGTTGAACCCAGGTGAACCAGCCAAATTCTGCCCGAAACGAAAGTTGACTCAGAAAAAGGTACTGGTAAGTGTCTGGTGGACTAGTGCCGGTGTCATCCATTACAGTTTCTTAAGATCTGGGCAAACAATCACGGCTGATGTGTATTGTCAACAATTGCAAACGGTGATGGAAAAGCTAGCCATTAAACAACCCAGACTGGTCAATCGATCTAGCCCACTGCTGCTTCAGGACAACGCTCGACCACATACGGCACGTTTGACGGCCGCAAAACTACGGGAGCTGCGACTGGAATGTCTTCGACACCCACCATACTCCCCGGACCTTGCTCCAACTGATTACCATTTTTTTCGGAATTTGGACAACTTCATGCAAGGAAAAAAATTCAATTCTCACGAGGCTGTCCAAACGGCCTTCAAAGATTTTATTGATTCTCGCTCACACACTTTTTTTAGTAAAGGAATCAATGAACTACCTTCGAGATGGCAAAAGTGCATAGATAGCCATGGTACATACTTTGACTAAATAAAAAAATAGTTTCATAAAAAAAAATCGTTTTCATTTCTGCCATATGAAACGCCAATTTCATATGTAAGGACCTAATATACGATTTTACGTCACCACCTGGCCGTGAAGAGGGATTTTTCGTAGCGCCCAAGGGCGGTAAATCCCGCTTTTCGGCTTGGTGTGACATAATAGAGTTTTAAGTAACATTTTTGAAACTTGGAACCTTTGCCGTGAAAATATTAGCAAGGAAAGAAATTACACAGAAACACAACCAACAATGGACATACAATATACCTAATACCATATAATACGGTTAAATAGTTACTAGCAATCAAAAATAAAGCTCGAATCCAAACCGAAAATACGAGATTCTGGCAACACTACAGAAGAATATTGTTACATTATACATTTATACTATTACGCGATGCCAAAGTACCCTCCTACTCGCCTATCGATGACTACGAAATTTACTATAACTCATAAGTAGGCGTGCTCAAGGCTATATAAAAAACGCGGTATCCATTCACAATCATACATCTTTCTCAATCAGCGTGAATCGCAAGAAATACAAATACATAACTATAAACGCTATGTGGGTCATGTGCATGGACCACTGCCTGCACTGCAGACTGGTTATAGTGGTTATACCTACTCAGATCATAAAAGGTCAATGGCATTGGTACCACGAATGTAAAAATAACTATGACATAACCGTCGATTAAACACATCGACAGTGTCCTTCCTACTTAAGAGACCGTAAAAAATGTGGCTTGTGGATTACTTGTGAACAAAAATTTTATAACCTCTTAATATATTCGTATGTGGTAGGATTTCGCATGGTAGTCGTTTTGTTAGTGGTAGGACTTGCTTGGTGCTAGGTCCGTCCGGGGTGTACCACCGTCTTTCCGCGCTAACCTGCCGCAAATAGCAGTGCTCGCACCGTTGTGTTCCGGTAGGGGGTTAAGGCAGCCGGTGAAATTTCTGGCACAGAGCACACGCATTCGAAATCTTTTGGTTTCTTAATGGGGGATCGTAGGATTTCGGTGTCCATGGGCTGCACTGACCACTTACCATCAGGTGGGCTGTGCGCTCGTTTGCCTATACCATTGGTATAAAAAAAATGATATAATAAAGATGATTTTTCATTAAAGTCTAATAAAGTCACCACGAATGTGCAGAAATATGCTTGTAATAATTTCAATAAAGCCACGAAGGTAAAATGTGGTAATGCCCCTATGGAATACCATTAAAATAATTATTAAAGACAACAATGAAGCTGATAGTGTGAACAATGAATATTTATTATTAATTAAACCAGACATCCTATTCAAAAGATTGTCTTTCTAAACAGAGAATACCACAAACACGAAACCACAATAATTTGTCACATTAACTTCAAACAAATAAACATAAATCAGAAGTCTCTAACCTGATAAATGTTTCCTTTGTACTTCGCTAAAGTTCAATTCGAGCGTTCGTAAGCTTTTTGAATGAACTTTGATCATTATAAAACGTTCACTTTAAAGTTAGAATATACTTACACCGAAAAACCTGTCTGCTCACAGAACACCAACGAAAGAAATGCAAACAACGCTTTGTAAAACTTGCAAAAGGCTCAAGCGGTCCGTTTTCCAGACGGGTGTCACCATAGACATAAATAATACTTCGTATGGACCCGGCCTAACGTAGATACATGTCATGTTTCCCCACTTCATTGGCGTCCAATCCAAAGTTAAACTTATATCGTGACACTAAAGCTGGGTCACATTTTTTCAACAACGAGACGAGTTTTTAGATACTGAGAAACAGTTTCCAAAAAAGTTTTTTTTATAACGCTTATTGTCACGCACGCTCGGTGACAGAACTTTGGATTGGACACCGTGGAAGTGGGGACATATTACGTGTACGTTAGACCGGGTCTATATTATTTACGTCTATGGGTGTCACATATTCCTGCATCGTATAAGATGGAGGTACGTACTCTTTTGCGATGCAGGAATATGACATTACGCCGAGGATATGCACTCAGCTCTACGCAAGCGGTCTCAACTCTCAAGTGAGGGTGTAATTGCGACATAACCACCATATCGTCGACGTAAAAGTAATATTTTATGTTAGAGTCAAGCCTCCTTCGTGTTTGAAGTACCTTAAGAGCCCTTTTATTTATCTTAACTAAACCTTTCAATGAGCTGTCAATTTATTATACTTAGTTAATTTTATTCACGCATTTTTATTTTTATAATTAATTATCTCTATGTGATGCGTCAATGCATGCAGTCATCTCCAGAGGTCCGAATGATGTCATCCGCGATTGTCAAAGCCTGCTCGCGCTGATATAAGAGAAACAACAAAATAGTCAATAAATATATTGAAATATTAACATCAACTCGTGTGATTCATTGATATGTGGCTTCCTGATTAGGTCACGTATTTATTTGTAATTATAGTCTGCTGTATGTCTAGTTTACGATAAAGAAAAATGTGTAACCACACAACGGGGTAAGCAATCAAAATACGAATTTTCACAAGGCCATTGACTAGGTGACATAATATTTTCAATGAGTAGTGTTTATATGCTTAATGGATATTAGTTTTGTACCAAAGTAGAGCTTTATTATTATCTACTTCTTACCAACTGGTCAGTTCTTTACACAGATGTGTACTGTACTGTGTTATTTAAGGAAAAAATACCTACATTTATCACATTTTTACACAAGTTTTCAAACATTTTCTTTTTCCATACAAACCTTATCCTGTAACAAAATAATGACTGTCTAGGTGATTTGAAATGACGTTTAAAAAATCGAAGTATATTGATTTTCCGCATCATCGCCAAGTCTCAACTCGAACAATTTGGATGGAGCTCCTCAGAACAAACCGACAGCGGTATTCAGACCGGAGGTGCCGCGTATTTATAGACTGACCCGCACCTCGTCCACGAACTTTGTGGGTCAATAAGGACCAAGTCTTTGCTACCTGCAGAATAACGAATCATAAATTAAACCACAGAATATAAAAAGAAAAACATTCTTTATGAAACGTTTAGGTAAGCCCGGCTAAAAGTTAATCTCCACAGCGAGCATTATTTTTTACGGTTTTTTTAAATGCTAGGAGCTTTTCAAGCGAACAAAGGTCGCTAAAATCTTGTGGCAATTTTCTTTTGCGTCGTTCTCGTCGGATTTTTACTCTTGAGTTTGACATTTTTAAAGGAAATAGCTTGTGTCGAGGTTTGCAGGTTTTACAAACTATTAAGCTTCATGTCTCTTCAGTCATGAAAAAATCTTTTCATTCACTTTTAGGGGATGATTTACAGAAAAATAAAGTATCTTCTATCTCTATAGCATATGTATCATCTAATCGGTTTAAATGTGAAAAGGTTACAGGATATATGTAGGTACTTTCCGGTTCATCTATTCGCGTTAGTCTATTAGATTTTTTTACACACAACAATGTTTGACAATGGTAAGTAGTAGGTATTATATAGGGTCTAGGGTAGGGTTCCTTAAGGTCAAAAGAATAACCGCTGCCAATAGAACAGTCGCAGTCGTAGAGGGCCGTCAAATAAGTCGTAAATTAAACACTTACGCTCAATGACACAAACATCCAGCCAATAGTTGTTTGCTAGGTCAGTGTAACATAACGGGCCAAGTAGAACTGAAAATGTTTACTCTAACGTAACCACAAATGTTTGTCTCAAGTCACACCCATGTGAACTAATTTGACGAGAGCCCGAGAATTCTGATGTTATTGTAAACATACCTTATTTCTAAATAAATTCCGATAATTATTACGACTGCCTAATTTCGTTGATCTAGATTGATCTAGATAGAGTTTTATTGGTATAAACTTATTGTAAGGTACATTTATGCACGTATACATAAACCTTTTTAGGTTTTCCCGTATCTCATCATACCAAGAGCGTATAAAACCTTATTTGAGTGTACACCCTAATTCTCTACAGCCAAAAACACGTGTTGTTGCGTCGCACAATTAATTAATCACCTTTGGACGATTAACCTCCCTAACGACTTATTTTTTGTCCGCAACAGGTACAGATGGATCAAAAACGGCAAGCCCTTCGAATACACGAGTTACGACAATCGAATCTCGCAGCAGCCGGGCCGCGGTTCGCTGGTAGTCAGCCAGCCCAAGGACGAGGACCTCGGGCAGTACCAGTGCTTCGCCTACAACGAGTGGGGCACGGCCACCTCCAACTCCGTCTTCGTCAGGAAGGCTGAGCTGAACTCCTTCAAAGAAACCGATGGGACGCAAAAGACCGTGCTCGCCCAGGAAGGGCTACCGTTCCAACTCGCCTGCCACCCGCCCGACGGTTGGCCAAAACCGAACGTCTACTGGATGCTCCAGGGCGACCAGGGCCAGCTCAAAACCATCAACAACTCCCGCATGACCCTCGACCCGGAGGGTAACCTCTGGTTCTCGAACGTGACTCGCTTCGACGCTAGCTCCGACTTCGCTTACACCTGCGCGGCGAAGTCACTGTTCAGGAACGAATACAAGCTCGGCAATAAGGTGTACTTGAATGTGCAGCAGACGGGAATATCGCCCACGCTTAACAAGCACGAACCGGTCAGACAATACACTACGAGGAGGAACGAAGTCGCTTTGAGGGGAAGGAAGGTGGAGCTGTACTGTATTTATGGTGGAACGTAAGTATATTTTGAACTTTCTAGGGATTCTCTACAGCCTTGGCCAAAAGTATTGAGTTCACATACGATTTTCATGAAAAAGTCAAACTTTGTATATGCATTTATATCGATTACTATAAAAACTAGTTTATCTATCGGAAAAAATAGTGATATTTATCGTCATTCTGTGAAATTCTGTGTAAAAACCATTGTTTTTTTTCTTGTGAATCCAACTTCTTCGAGCTTCAGTTTTCACAGGCAAATAGGTACTCCGAAATTATGTCTGGTAACGATTTTCACAGGTTATAAATTCACAAATTAAATTTTACATTGGTTATTTTTGAAATTTAAAAATCAAACGTTACAAAGGAAGAAGTAGCATGCCCAATACTTTTGGTCAAGGCTGTAATTCTGTGACCAGTGACCACTTTAGAAGGCTCTTAACCTGTCATTTCTGCTCAGGCCTTTGCCGCAAGTGGTATGGAAGAAGAACGGCTCGACGATCCTGTCGTCCCACCGGGTGACTCAAGACAATTACGGGAAGACTCTGGTCATCAGACGGGCCAACTACGAGGACCAAGGGTCCTACACCTGCGAGGTCAGCAACGGCGTCGGGGTCGCCCAGACCTACTCCATCAACCTGGTCATTAAAGGTCAGTACAGTAACTTCTCAGTAAAAAATTCTCTGCCTGATAGAATCAGATATTATTATATCCGCAGATGGATGGATGGGCACATTGCTCGCAGAACTGACGGCCGATGAGGCTAGAAAGTTCTCGAATGGCGTCCGAGTACCGGAAGCCGAGCCGTCGATAGGCCTCCCAACAAGATTTTGAAATTAAGATCGAGCGATGACCTGGTGAAGGTCGCGGGAAATCAGTGGAAAACAGGACCGGCTGGAGTGGCGAGCCTCGGGGAGGCCTATGTCCAGCAGTGGACGTCTATCGGCTAATATGATGATGATGACAGTAACTTTAAATTATACAGGGTGGTCCGTATCGACTGTCAGTATGGACAAGTCTAAAACTATAACACATACAAAGATCTGTTCTCATGAACCATGCTATTGATTATAGTGACGAGAAAAACTGCATCCTGTAGATTTCATTATGGATTTCTCCATGTCTCGTTTCGTCCTGCCAAAGACAAGAGATGTCTTATTCCATTCACAAGAATGAACTCACTTCTAGTGTTTCCAAACAATTTTGAAATAGGGCCTTTAAAGCACCTCTCTTTCTTTAAACGTCGGAAAAACACTGGTGAATTCTCTGGGTGGTGTTGATTGCTTAATATCACAGGCAAAGCGCCCGCTCATTTGCCCTCCTATCACATAAAAGAAACATGCTTAAACGTTCGACTGTGACTGTTGGTCGGAAATTGATATACTTTTCTTTGTTTAGTCGTATCCGTGATACGCAAATTTCTGTTACATCGTGACAATAGAGTTTTCCGAATTTCTTTTTCCGCTTCAGTAAGCTGCGAAGGAAGTGAGCCCCTGTTGTGATTATATTACGCGCAATGGTACTTGAACTTTTACTTTTCGCGATCACTTTAAGCGCCACAAACGCGGCATATGCCATCAAAGTCTACAATTCTACAGCATAAAAAGATACCTTTGTTAACACGCGCAGAGTTCAAATAGGCGCTACCTTCGTTCACATAATAGTCAAATGTAAATAAATAAACCTTTCTTTACAAGCGTTACTGGGCCTTGAAAGGCCGCGAAAGGTCAAGGGTCCAATTTTCTCTGCCTTCATAGCATTTCATCAACACATGGTTGTTAATTGTGTGCCACATTTTAGGAATGCTTTTACGTATTTACGATTGCTAATTGACTGATAAATATCTCTCTAGATCGGCACTCTTTATAAGATAAGCAGAAATTGAATAGCGTGTTAACTAACAACAAATTAAATACGAAGGCTAAAAAATACTAATTATGATAATTACAATCCACTCCCTAAACCTTTTTTAGGTCACGGTCCGGCCGTGTCCATTGCAGGACATTTTTAGGGCACTTTATGAGGGTGTGTTCAACTTACGATGAACTGTTACATTTTGCCTGCGAAATCATTTTGCTATCAACTTTAATAACAAGCGACTAACAATCGAAGTCTCGAACTCGAGTATTCATACTTGAGCACGTACGGTTGCCCAAAAAGAATCCGAATTGTTCACTGCTAACATGGCCACATGCCTTAACTTTGATATACCTATACATCATTATGATAAAGTTTTGAGACTATTTATTCTTTCTGTTAGGTTGTTTTCTTTTAGTTACAACATTTAAGTTTTTCAAGAAGAGAGTGGATAAGCTTTATTCAGCGCGCGAGTTATGATTCCGGCGTTGAAAGCGTGAAGTCCATAGGTGACGATAAACTCTTACCATTAGAAGAAGCTTTCCCTCTAGTGGTATAAGAAAGCAAGGGATCCAATAAAATAGAGCGACGCCCTGGTGAAGGTGACCCGATGTTTGCGTGTGGCCCAGAACATCGGTGTTTACGGCTATCCTAGGGTTTTTTAAATGCCAATGGTATAGGCAAACGAGCGCACAGCCCACCTGATGGTAAGTGGTCACTGCGGCCCACGGACACCGAAATCCTATGATCCCCCTTTAAGAAACCATAAGATCTCGAATGCGTTGCCTACCCTGAGGCCTAAGATGGAATGTCTCTGTACCAGAAATTTCGCCGGCTGCCTTAACCCCCTACCGGAACACAAAAGTGCGAGCACTGTTATTTGGCGGCAGGTTAGCGGGGATAGACGGTGGAACCACCCTGGACGGACCTAGCACCAGGCCCTACCGCTAGCAAACTAGGGGTAACCTATGTTCAGCAATAAACAAGAAATCTGCATAATTTGGCCACTAGGAGCACTGCAATCGCTTGACCCAAACTCTGTCAATTACATAGAGAAATATTTGTTGTTATTGGTTTTACTTAAATTAAATAAAAAAATGCCGCGCTGTGCAGTTCCAGGATGCAATGAGAACGGACGACACGTATTTCCGAAAGACTTGGTATGTATCTGGGGCAGGTATAACTGCATTGGGATGTCTTCATTTTCACAAATAACTAAACCAAAATTAAAATTGCGCTCAATACTTAACAATTTTAAACAAATCTACTTGAAATTTTCTACAAAATAACTGGTAAAAATTTGACAGCTGCAGTTTTTGGGTTTTGGTTTGGGTCCAGCGTTTGCAGCGCCATCTAAGTCGAGCTTTGCGTATTCTTGTTCATTGACGTAGATAAGGTAGCCCCAGCTCTGCTCGACTACAATGTACTATTTAGGTACTAAGAATCTCGCTCTGACGCTATAAAGAACAAACATAACAAAAAAATCCCAAGTCAGTGCATTTCTTAACTCACCATTTAGACACCTCTACTGGAAATGTAACAATGTTGGTAGAAAAGGAAACTTTTTCGGCGTCCGTCTATTGTCCAAACTTAACAATGTGGGCGACCCTACCTAATAAAGGCGACCTGCAATGAGATCGTCTCGGCTCGACCCCTTCGTCCAAATAAATTCACGTACCTATCAAATTCCCGGGGGTGCGTGTTGTCACCGCGTTATATACTAATGGCTTTTTCGAGAATCAATTAAATTAATTTAATACCAGAAACTGAATACTTTTGTGTGACTTTTGGCAGTTGTTTGGCAGTCGGGGGGGGAGGTTATCATACTTTAAAATATATTGTTATGGCTGTAATAATCTACTTTGTAATAGATGATAGTGCTTTCCTTTAAAGTGTAGAGCTCACTGTGACGCTATGGTCCTAAATAATCATAAGCTCAAATTTCGATATAATGAAGCTGGAAAATTCATTTTAATCGAGAATTTCAAGTCTCAAATAAAAATAACCTTATGATACACAATCGCTGAGGTTACGTTACGACCCGATACAATTTTTGCCAAACAACATTTATTACTAGTTTTAAAGTATCCAATCCATAAAAAATATGCGCTTCGATTTTTACAATTAAAAGTTTCCTCATTATTATTATCAAGAGGAAAACCAAAAGAAGTCATTAAAACAACCGCAAGGATTCCCTCCTTCTTTTTTTGTTTTATTTTTTACCAGCTTCTGCCCTGGACTTCTTCCGCGTGGCATTCGGTAATAGCGTTCCTTGGGGAACTATGCGTTTTTCCGGGATAAAAAGTAGCCTATGTTCCTGGGACTCCAATTACCTCCACACCAAATTTGATCTAAATTGGTTTCTTTCGCATTTCTAATATTAGTGTATGGATTATCAATACACAAAGTGACTACATTTTCCTAAAATAAATTGCAATAAATCACAACTTACTTTTATTGCTATTCTCAATCCGTCTTGCCTTGACTCAAAGTCACCTCTACAAATCATAATTACCGGCTGTCGTTCGAAATGGCTGGCACTCGAATTGGTCCTCCGTCCGAACCGTGTCAGCGGGACAGACGCGACTTCCGAATCGCTTCCGTTCTAGTTGCCACCATAATTGCATCCCATATAAAGGCTGAACCATTGCATATATTTTCACGTGTATGCAATGTGATTCGCGAATGGAAAAATTTAAATATTCACTTTTTCTTTTAAATGATAATTCAAATCTGGACATTCGATTCGGAAATAGATAGAAGTAACCTTAATAAAAGTGCGAAATCCAATTTGAATTTACCACTGAGCTTTTCGGTGAAGGAAAACATCGTGAAGAAACAGATGCGTGCAATCTGCGAAGTAATTCAAGGATGTGTGTGAAGTCCCCAATACGCACTGGGCCTGCGTGGGGACCCCGACCCTCTCGTGATGAGAGGAGGCCTGTGCCCAGCAGTGGGGCGTTCATAGGCTGTAGTAGTAGTAGTAGTAGTAGTAGTAGTGCAGGGGTGGGCAAACTTTTTACACAGAGCCCGATGCTGGAAAAATATCGCTTTTTCGGTAGCTCATACTCGTAGAGCCTCAGTTTTCTGTTTCAAGTTTTTCACTATAAATAAACCAAATTGCGCGTGACTGCATTGCATAGTGGTTACGCCGTTTGGATTCAATCAAGTTTGACTCGCGCTAAATAACCTAAATTATTGCGGGGAACTTAAAGAGCCGCACCTCACTTTTCAAAGAGATGCGACTCGCGAACCGCGCTTGGCCGACCCCTACGTTGTTGTACGTTCGTGTTGCAAAGCAATAAAACAAAGCGCAGCTCATTTAATCAGTTAATCTCACGTACGTATTGCGCTAACTCAACACACTTTCTGCCCGAAGGCCAGTTCAATTGTACATTGATGGGTTTAAAGGGACACATTATCCTCTCATTCATAGCGAAGAAGCGACACGCTCCCAGCATTACTAAGGATCTACTCGTATTTTCTGTAGAGTAACCAACTAACTTTCCGGTTTTCTACCATTTCTTGCTGTTACTCCATTTATAAGAGTATGAGTATCATTTGCTGTTCTTAGCTATTCAGTAGTCTAGGCTTGACACGCGACTCCACGCACAATCGTGCCGCGCGCCAATAAACCGCCCAGACTTTGATCAGAAACTTAGAATGCTTTATAGAGCTAGACAATATTACGCACGATGTATCGCTTACGCCGTTGTCAGAGAGTTTATTATTTCTTAATTCGCGTGCCATATTAGTTGTGAGTATCGCCCTATTATATTACGCCATGCCTCGGAGCGGAGTCGAAGGAATTTGCGGTTATAATGGGGGTGCTTTATGCGATATTTTTCAACTGATGTAAACGCGTGACGGACGCCACATGCTATGCTATGTGGCGGCACGCGTTTGCGCGTGACATTGCTCAGGCTAGAGATTATATTGTTGTGTAGATGGTTATATTTTTCCATCTATGGAAACAAAGTAAGTTTCAGATGTAGTAGAAGCAAAACACATGCGAGTGGCACCTTTGATGTTACAAATCTCCATAAACGATAACTTTATCAGGCCTTCTGTGTGTGATGTGTAATTTAAAATAATGATGAGTTCAAAGTTGTGATCCATCTTAGCAATGATCGAGCACATGTGGCTCGCTAAGAATAACTTTTTTTAAATCTATAGTCATTAACGTTGTATAGAAACGTGGTTTGTTGCAAATTATAAAGCATTGAACTGGGCTTTTGGTTACAGGTTATTTGGAATGGGATTGTTTATAGAATTCTAGTCTAAAATTTGCCCCCTCAGATCATACAATATTCTAAAGCGTTAAGATTCGATAGATTCATCGAATGTTAAACGTAATAGTGCTTTACGCTGAAAAGTGACATGAGATTTTGAAACTAGACATATTATTATAACAAAAATATCTTTAGTGGCAGCGAAGCTTATAAAATATCCTATTTCGAAGGGCACATGTATACGAAAACCGATCAATAACATCTGAAACGTAATAACACTTCAGCGGCATGAAAATATTGTAATAATAACACTATCCCGTGATAAAATGCTGTTTTCCTAATGGATCTATACAATAACGTATCTGTTTCGTATCCAGGAAAGCAATCTCACGTAAGTAATTGAGTAGGATTACCCTCCCTGTACAGGGTGAAATAATGTTCACCTGTAGTGAAATGACAGTATTGAAGGTAGAATTTTTTCTCAAGACTTTCTCATGAACCTTGTAGAACATTTATGAGTTGAAACTGACGATTAATTGTACTGTACAGTCCAAGGGATTAGGGGATTAGTAATAATTTGCGAGTTAGGGTCAGGATGTGAATAAAGAACCAAACTTACATGATGTATCGAAAAACCCACTAAATAAGGGAAATGTTTTGTTAAAACATTGTCTACAGATTGAATGACCATCTACTACTACTGCCTCTCTAGGCTGTAGAGCCTATTTAATGCGTCCCGCTGCTGGGCACAGGCCTCCTCTCATCACGAGAGAGGTTTTACGCGGGCCCAGTGCGGATTGGGGACTTCACATACATCTTTGAATTACTTCGCAGATAAGTGCAGGTTTCCTCACGATGTTTTCCTTCACCGAAAAGCTCAGTGGTAAATTCAAATTGAATTTCGCACATAAGTAAACTTGAGGTGCAGACCGGAATCGAACCCCCGACCCTCTGCATGAGAGGCAGTAGGACGAACCACTAGGCCACCACAGCTTTGAATGACCATAATACAAATAAATAAATATGAAAAGAAGATAACCTATTTTATAACATAATAGGAGAGCATCATAGACTTATTATAACATATCCTATAATAGATCAGTGGAGAGCATCTATCGAGGAGGCACTTACCAGATACTAAGCAATCATCACTGACTTTCATCCAAACCTGTATAGTGTATCATATACCTAGTGCTTTTGGAATAATCACTAAACAGCCTAGAATACTCGTGTACACCCAGTATGTAATTATGTGCAGTATGTGTGAACATATAGATCAGGTTTCCCCGTAATCCCCATATTTCCGCGCCTGAGGGCCCTTCCGCCGGCGCCCAATTCTAATAGAACTCCCATTTCGCATCCATTTTACGCTAAACCCTGTTTTGCACTCTTTTTTGTGCATTTTATGTTTTTTGTGCAAGTATTCATTTTTTGTCAAGACTAAGAACCAGTGATGTGAGTGCTCACTTTAAAACATATCCTTGCTATAATTTAAAGGAATTATTTGTTAAACCACATCTTTGCAATGATTTTGAAAGAATTAATTTGTTTAGCTTCAAACGGGACTCAATATATCCAAGGAGTAACTATTAAATAGGGTCACAAAATATAATTAATGGGTTTTTAAGAGGGTTTATCCTGAAAGTTGGCAACGTCGCATATAGCTGTCAAATGTTTCGCTGTTTTTATTAATTTCTCAATATTACTGAATTAAAAAAGAAGTTATCATTCTATGGTTGAATGACGCGTCTCGTTTTATATTTGTTAGTTAGGCATTCAAATGATAAGATTACATTAGAATGCATGGAAAATGCGATGGAAAGTTTCCAAAAGATAGTACTTCCATGATCCTAAAAATTTCATGTTCCTAGGATAATTGCTGCAATCCATACTTAATGTTTTATTCAACCATAGAGCGACAATTCATATTTTCATTCAGTAATATTCATAAATTAATGAAAACAACGAAATATCTGACAGCTATTTGCGACGTTGCCAGCTTTGGGAGTAAACCCTCTTAATGACATCTACTAAGATACCAAATTTTCAATTGTTTCTTCAGAGTTTTCTGAATGGAACTCGATTCGTTTGATCTTTCCTTTACTTTCCATTACAGGCGGCAAGTGAAGTGAACATAATTCTAAAAAACTTTGTTGCGATACTTGCGATGCTTGCGATATTTGCATCTGGAATTCTCCCCTAGGGCATTAAGGTACCCTTTTCGTGTTTAACATGAAACGGGACGTCAATTTTGTGTCGGATCATGAAGTTTAACAGTTTTTGAATACGTTTCTGTATTTTTCCTTACGTGGTATCTTTTATTTCCTTACAAATGCGCTACTAAAACATTAAGTTCTTATTTACATTATGAATTATTGTTTGTTCTTACTTAGGGGGGATCTTCCTATCTAAGGATCGTCTTTTGTCAGAAAATCGGAGCTTAGTGCGGAATAAACAGAGGGAGTCGGTGTCTGAAGATTTTTCAGACACTAGTTGTGCCCTGCGACTTCGTCCGCGTGGAATTAATAAATAAATATCTTCGGACATTTCACACAAATTTACCTAGCCCCAAACTAAGCAAAGCTTGTACCCATAGTTGCTAGACAACGATATAAATACTTACATAATGAAATATATGAATACTAAACATCCATGACTCGGGTACAAACATTCGTTTGCCCCTAGCGGGATTCAAACCTGCGGCCGCCGGAACAGTGGGCAGGGTCACTACCAACAAAGCCAAACCTGTCGTCTATTGATAATCATCGTTTCAGCCGAAAGACGTCCACTGCTGGACATAGACCTCGTCGGCTATTGATAGATAGATAGATTATTACAGTATAGAAGACGTCCCACCCTTTCTAACCATATGGAGGGCATGGTCCACACACCTGAGCTTTCCCAGTAGACCGTTAGTAACTCAGTGTGTCTATCAAGTCTGATTGGTGTGCTCTCTCCACAGCGGCTCCTTTCTTCACGGTGGAGCCCCAGTTCCAGAATCTCGCGGAGGGAGAGACAGCCATCATCCGCTGCAGGGCCGACGGCACGCCCAACCCGCAGATCAAGGTAAATACAGGTTTACAGAACTTAGAAGGCGCGTGGATTAAGCAATACTTCATAGACGCCGCCTACTACGCCGTTTCGTCGCCTAAATAGTTTTTATTTGGTTTCATGACGCATTGGTGTTAACTGTAAGGTCATGTTAAACTTTTATAAATAAATAAATAAATAAATAAATAGACTTCGCGTCAACGGCTCAAGTGCTTCGCCGCGCGCCTTCTAAGTTGTGTCGTGCTATACCAGGCAGACCGCGCTCCGCGAGGTTGGAATTGTCATAAAATACAAAGAAAACGTATAGCAAAAAGAAAATTACCAAATAAATGAAAAAAGTATAATGATTCGCTTGATGAGGATCGAACCTGATCTCTCGTACTGCATCTTTTTTTTCAAGTAATTTGTAGGTAAACAAGCACACATGCCACCTGATGGACCACGTTTTGTTTTGTTTACGGTGTACAATAAGTAGACTTGTATCGCAGTGGGTGCACAACGGCAAGCCGATCGAGCAGGCGGAGCCGAACCCGCGCCGCCAGGTGTCGGACGAGTCCATCGTGATCCTGAACCTCACCAAGAAGGACACCGGCAACTACGGCTGCAACGCGACCAACTCCATCGGCTACGTGTACAAGGATGTGTTCATCAACGTGCAATGTGAGTATACCGCTTACTTGTTAATCTACACACGCTAAAATTTGTCATGTAGGTTCCTTAGGACGTGTAGAGGTGCACCAAGAAAGGATGTTCCAAAATTCCTACGGGAACGGTTAAAACGGGAATTTAAATGTTGATGCGCATACGAAGACGCCAACAATAGCTAGTAGGATATAAAAATGCTACAGGTGGCTCCAATTCGCGACCTGTGGGGTCGCGAATTGGAGCCAAGCAACACAAGCACACTCCGTCGGAGGTAATTGGAAATACATCCTGCTAGAATTGTTCGAGTGACTTTTAAAATATTGCGATGATCTGAAAAATTATGAATTCTGAAAAGCTTTATCTCAGAAACTATTGGGTGCACAGAGACGGTTTTAGTCTCATATTATAACAAATGTAGTCTTCTTTAAAAATGACCTGAGAAGGTAGTATCAAAACCTAGTCCTTTAGGGTCAAAATCCCCAAAATCTGAAAAGTTGCGTTCGGCGCTCGAGGTCACAAACTTGGGTCATTAGGGCCAACATCATAAAGAAAGCCTGCAAAAAGTCAGATCTACCGGATTTCGCGTATACGACAAGGTTACTGGTCAATAGTCAAACTGCGATAGAAGATGGAATCCAAATGTAGTAGATTAATAATTAAACTTGACGATATAGACTTAATATAGGTACGTTCTAAATGTTCGTGAATAGAAAAAACTTTGTTTTGCGAATGTTTAAGGATTTGACTAGGAAAACGCCTTTGTAAGACTTAATCAACGTCGTAGATTAATATGCTAATTAGTTCTGTAAAATAACTTACATAATATTGTAAAGGCAGCCTAAATAACTCGCCATCTAGAAAATCATAACTTCATAACCACATTTTAACTGAAGGATCCCTCCCGTGACCTTTAACGAAGTCTATTTCTACGCCAACGACGCAATCTAAAGCGTCCCGTCGAAATAAATTGGTCCATTCACATTGTCATTCACAATTCCAGGGTTTTATTGAGAAAACAAACACGTCTCTCACGAATATGACAGTCGGTTCGTGTTACGCCGCTAATGGAAACGTCGGGGAGGTTTGTTTGTACAATCCCCGCGGAACCGCTTGTGCAAATCGCCTTTCTGTTTACTATACTCCGCTGCGCTTTGTATTCATACGCTCGCCCGGATTGGGAGTTAGCGGAGAGATGAGGGAAATACCGTATTGTTGTCGGAAAAATAGTGCTGGATACCTTTTTCCCTAGACTTAAAATTCTTTTCCATATTTTTCACATTTTCCGAAGCAATTTTATCAGATAGAAAGGATACTATAGGCCATCGCAACGGATTTTAGTATGCTTGAGCGCTTTCTAGAGCACCAATTTTCCATAAAGAACTCATAAAAGACGGTTTTAGTATTTGGCTTTTTTAGTCGTACGTAATAGTACATTACAGACCTAGGGTGGTGAATTCGTAAATGTCCCAGGTCGCACGTTTCTGTGGCCCGAACCAAAGGTGAGGGCCATAAATATGCGATCTGGGGCTTTACGAATTACCGCCCGTGGTTTGTCAAAAGTTTTACGTCTTGCCTTGGCCAAGAAGTGAGATTTTCTCTCCGCGTAGCGGGCAGAAAATCCCACTTTATGGCCAAGGGTGATGTAAAAGAATGTAACTGAACGAAGTAAGATTTACGTTATTCAGTTTACTGAATCGCGTGGAATCGATTCGGAAGTTTGTCCAAGAAATAAACAGTGAGTGAAAGACTTGCCAAGGACCGCCGTAAAGCTCCCCAAATCCAAGCGAGCCCAATCGTTCAATGACACCGTACATTCTTGCGATGCACGCGAGAAAAAAACGACAGCTGCCCCATACGTCGCGTGCTGACTCGACTACCTGAACCCCAAAACGCACCCCCGGCTAAATTGCGCAAGGGTGGATCACGGATTAACGTTTTCACCACCGCAGTCGTTAAATCACGACAACACCTATACCGTAATAGACTCTGGGATTTTCAAGTAGAGTTCAAATTGCCGCTATTTCTGCTTTAACCGTGGCGTAAATTCTCACGCATTTAATTAGGTAGGTACTGCGGTTTAATTGAGCTCTAGGTAAGATTTATCGACTGGTGGACGCTTAATTTACTTACAGGACGTATTATTTTGATTCAAATTCACCTCTAACTCTGACCTTTTGATAGCTATATCTCTATTATTAAATTTCGTATTTTCCCCGAATTCGGTTCATTATTATGTAAGTTTTTTAATAATGAGTGTAATCAATAACTATTGGACGGCTGATATAGTCAAAATTTTTTGTGTCAGAACAGAAAGAATACCTAGGTATGGAATTATGGATACGTCGTAACTATTTAGAGTTATTTTAAAGACATAGTTTCACTTAACGTAGAGTAGATGTTTTTATGGCAAATTTTTCCTAAAGTTCGAGGTGGCGAGTACTGGCTAAACGTCGGTTTACAAATGAAACCTTCATAATAGCCAGGGAAACTTTGCTGTCGGTCCGTTGACCTCACTCTGCTAATTTCCACCTGTTGCTCTCTATACTTATATTACCTAGGTTACAGCTAAATGTGTAAGGCTCTTAGGACGTAACTTGTCACTTTAGATTTGGCTGAACTACTTTAGGAACAGTGCTTTTACTATCAAATTAGTAACAGATGACGACTTCTTAAGATCTACTATAACCCAATGACAATCTGCATGTGAATATTTATTTAATAGAACCCCCTGCAATATACCCTTTCATGACGAGAGGAGGCTTGTGCCCAGCAGTGGGACGCAAATAGGCTGTGCTAGTAGTAGTAACTATCTGTACAGTGTAAATAGTTTTTTTTACGAGCCCGACCCGCATTGACCGGCGTCCACAAAAGGGTAGTAAATTCATCTGAAAATAGCGTCATAACTGGGTTATTTCCCGTAATAAAACGCATACAAGTAGAAAAGTATGAACGTTTAAATTAATTTCTTTCATTCCCGCCCCAGACTCTAGGGGCATTGCATGAGGTAATAAATTTGCGAGTTTTCTTTGAATATTTAACACGCAAGGTAATAAAGTTCGGAGGGAGTCGTGTTGATTATTGTTTTACAAATTTCTTCTTTAACGTTCCAACGAGTAAATTGTGATGATATAGACAATATGAATAAGCTGTCAGTAATGGTACAGTCGATATTAAATCGACCGTTATAATTATAACAAATGTACGAGTATTGAATTACAGGTACGGTAGCTCGCAAAATCGATTACTGCAGCTGTTAATGTACACAATTAATCAACCTTGCGTGCTTATTGCTATACCCATTAGAAAGCTCAAATATATCACTCTACCCTCCTTGCTATAAACAATTTCTAAAATATAAGTATCATCAAATTCTAGAATTTGAGAGATAAATATGTGTTATTTGTTAGTTCTCCTAGATTATTATATTGAATGTGAAAATAAACGAGAAATACAAATAGCAAGTGTATGTCTCGTAGAGACAAAATGTAACAAGAAGACATTTTACAGTCTATCCCTACTCATCATCATCAATCTCTAGGGAAAAATGCCGATTTGTCTCACCTGTACAAATTGTCAATGCTTACTCCTGTGGCACGACGATCCAAAGTGAGTCATGGCTTCCGACATTACAACACGCCATTTGCATCTTGAGCAGTCTCTCGCCAAATCGTCATGTCCCAAGTATTTTTTTTATCTCCTTTTGAAGGTTGAATCCCCTCAAGCCGTCGGAAGAGGTGTGCAGGTGAATTGTGAATGCCACTGGCTTTGCATGAAGACTGAAAGTTTCATTTACAACGCTTTTATTCGGTCGTCGTGTAATTAACACACAAACCATGTAAACAAATCTTACAAGCTACAATTCTCCCACTTTTATAGTTATCATATCATGATGAAACTTGGCAAGATTGTATGGCAAGACATATGGTACCACCAAGAATTTGATGATGGAGCTAATAGAGGTGGTTATGGAAAAGTTATTTTAGTTTTTTTTTAACTACTTATCATTGTTCTATACGACTTGAGCCTTGTGTTGTGACTCAACTTTACGGTTCAATTAGAACAAAAATCGTTTTAGTCGACAAAATACAAAACAAATATTATATTCAGCAAATAGGCCACATCTGGGCACTTTAACATGTCATTTATGCAATGTTTCATAAGAATCCAGTACATCGTAATGTAAACATGTAAAGTTAGTGGTACAGAACTTAACAGCCGGTCCATTGGCCGCTTCCTCGCTCACACGCCCACACCTCACTCTCACTGAATAGGATATCGTTAGTTGCGCCTCCGGATACGACGCTGGAAGACTAGAGCTCTGACGACGGCCTTAATTTACAAAATTAAATGGCATATTGTCAATTAATATACTTAGTTGATAAAATTGAGTCCCAATTAAGAGAAGAATAGAACGCTATGATATGAAATTGCTTTTTATCCGATGATGACTTTTTTGTTCATTCCTCAACGAATATCTTCTTAAGTATTATTTATAACGGTATTCATATATGACGTAACAGCCAAGCCACTTGTGACTGAAGTGCTGAATAACTTGTTTAATTTACAAGGAATTTAGAGGACGGTCACACGATTACAATTAACTTCCCGTTCCATGAACATGTACTAAAAGTTACTAGATATTTTTAATGGTTCCAGGAAATTCCTGGCATGATTAAAGAGAAACCCAAGAACTTGTTAAAAGTTCGGTAGTTATCTGTATCCGTAGCGATTAGAGCGTTATTACACTTGCGATTCGCGAGCGAGTTTTGTATGGAGGCGAACACGCCGCGAGTTCGCCGCGTACGAGTTTTGTATTGAAAAACGCTTTCAACTCGCTCGCAAATCGCAAGTGTGATAAGGCCTTTAGATTCGAGTTGCGTTGAATCGATACGGTACGTATCTGGAATGGCCGTTTGATACGCACTACTTCCTTACAGACGCATGAGTACTATGCGTTCTCAAAAAAATCCAAACACTATTGTAATATGAACTTTCTGAAAAATGCATATCGAATAATTATCATCTCCCTAAGATTAAGCATAGTCGCACACTACGTGGGGTCGGTAAGAAATTAGGACGTATATTTGTCAAGTAGAAATAGTGAGGTTACTCAACCGATGTCGTTAACTCGTTAGTCACTTCTTTCCACTTATTTGTAATAAATTATTTTGAAATCGTGCTACTTTTAATGCTAAATTAGTCAAGTAGACCCTAAAGTTATCTATGACTTCTTGAACAACGATGATTTAATATATTTCGCAGTAATAGAACTTTGTATTGAGTCATTTTGAAGATGTATTCTCGTCTCGTACGGCCCCGTGAGTCAACAGAGGCTGAATCGATCGGTCGTTTCGTTCCCTACTGGGGCTGAAAACACAAGTCATGCGTCCCGCTTCTAGTTCCATTATCGATAATGATGCCAAGTTGTAAAGGTAATCATATTGCTTAAAGCTTTTTTTTTTAAATAGGGTTATCTTCGTCTCGAAATCATAAGGAACTTTGTAATAAAGAAAATCGTTTCATAGATATTTCGGAATTAATTCAGACCGGCCGCACATTATAAGGTTTTTTGTGATAGAAAAATTCTGACCCTCCCCGGTATTAGACCGCGCACATTTTTACAAAAAATCTGATCTGAAATTTTCTGACAGTGTGCGGAGTGTAATACAAAATGTATGCACCGAGCCGAGTGCCTTCCGGCTACCCTCCGGCGAGCGCAGAAATTTTCAGACAGAAATTACTTAAAATAAAATGTGTGGCCGTTCTTAATAGGCCTTTTTCTTGAGCAGGAATTCGATTTAATATGCCTTTTAAATGGCAAACGATTTGAGATTGATTTAGCTTCTATTATGTTCTTTCTTGGCGTATGAAATACGACGAACAGGAAATTTTACTTCTTGGTCGCGCTCTCTGGTAGGTAAAACGAACTAGGAAGTTGCGTGACGTCAAATATGGACCGCGAGTGATAAATCCGCTAGGGGCGCTGGTGGCGTTGGTGTCGCCCAAGGCAGATGCAGCCATTGGCCATTTTGCGTGATTTGACATTATGTATAGCCTGTATGTATGTATAATATATGCCTCCAATTACCACCTCGAACGCACGCTGGTGAGCAAAAATACAGTGACCCTTCGATTTTCAACTAAGTTATTGTCATTGAACTTAACAATATGCATGCTTAAACTTGATATATATTACTATACTGTCATTTTTTATTACTAAACTAGCTGACCCAGCGAACTTCGTACCGCCTAACAGTCAATGATGTTTTTTTATATGTTAATGGTTCCTATCCTATTCGGGGCGGAGACAAATCCAAAAAATCAAAGATCATCGAAACCGGTTCAGCCGTACTTGAGTTATAAGTGGTGTAACTAACCCGACTTTGTTTTTTATATATACTGATGTTGATATTCGTATTTGACAGCGATCCCGCCGGAGATTCGCGAGGGTCCAGAGAACCTGACGAAGGTGGACGGTTCCGAAGCAGTAATGCGGTGCCGAGTGTTCGGCGCGCCCCGCCCCATCGTCAAGTGGATGCGCGACGACGTCGAGCTCACCGGCGGCAAGTGAGTGTCCCGGTACATGTCCACTGCTGGACTGATCCCCTAAACCACGCCGTGAGGACATCTTGTTTGTACAGGTTTACACAACTTAGAATGCGCGTGGATTAAGAAATAATGGACTCTGTGTCAACGGTTTAAGTGCTTCGTCGTGCGCCTTCTAAGTTGCGGCGTTTATCGAATTTATCACCACTGCTGGGCACACGTCTCTCTTCATGCGAGGGTTTGGGCTATAGTCCACACGCGAGCTCATTACAGACTGGGAATTTCACACACATCTTTCAAATATTTCGGAAATGTGTATAGGTTTCCTCCCAATGTTTTTCTTGAAGAAAAACATTGGGAGGCTCAGTGGTAAATACAAGTGGTATTGCGCACATAAGTAATTTCAGAAGTGCGAGTCGGATTCGAACCCCGTCCTAGTTACCACAGATCCACACCTCCGTATCCTGCGCAGATTGTCCAAAGCTGACTTCATTTCCCCTAATTCCAGCTTCAACATAACGACGGAAGGGGATCTGGTGATTCGCAACGTGAGCTACAGCAATGCCGGGAACTATCAGTGCTACGCCAAGAACAAGTTCGGAGAGAAATCCGCCTTCGGATCACTTACTGTTAAGAGTGAGTTTACCATAACTCGATGCTAGAGAAATACCAAGAAATGTATCCCGAAGCATGCAAACTTTTTTTTCTATAAACTTAAACAATATTATATTAAGAATCAGCTGGGATGTTTACAATAACATACTGTCACAACTAAAAAGCTACTGATGTAATTGATGACTCTGCAGTGCAGATAAACCGCAAGGTTAATAAAAACCACTGTAATTGAACTGTGAAAAAAGGAGCCTGTCCTTTTTAATGTCGGACATAAAACAAAACCACGCCCTTTCTCCACAGAGCGCACAGTAATCACGGACAAACCGGAGCACTACGAGGTGGCGGCGGGCTCGCAAGCCACATTCCGCTGCACCGCCAACGCCGACGACTCCCTCCGGCTCAAGATAGCCTGGCTGCTCAACGGCGAGCGCATAGACAGCGACGTCCAGCCGCGATTCCGGATCACCAACGACTATTCCCTGCTCATCTCGGACACTAGCGAGCTCGATTCCGGAGAATACACATGTGTAGCCAGCACGGAGATTGACGAGGCCAGAGCGCAGGCCACTCTGACCGTGCAAGGTAAGGATAAAGTCACTATTTAGTAAAATATCTCTCTTACACTACGAGGTAGGCTCTGGCACCTAAACCACCGAAGATTCCACTACAAGATAAGCTGGCTACTCAATGAAGAGCGCATAGACAGCGAAATTCCCAATATTCAGTCGCCAATGACTTCCCTGCTGATCTCAGACATTAGCGAGCTCTGGCACCCAAAACCACCGATGATTCCACCTCCTTATGCTTGTATTGCTCGATCAAGAAATATTTTATTTATTTATTCATTTGTGTAATAATTACTATTGTGACCTTTGTCTCGTGATAAATTGATCTAAAGCAATGTAACGTGAAAATTAACTCACTGTACATTTTCAGCCAAAGTGAATAATTTTAAAAATATGTTTAAGCGAATCGCAGATCAAAATATAAAGATACGGAAACCCATGTCGTATTAAATACTTGTGTAACTGTCTTTCTGTGTATCATGACCAATTGCTTTGAATCTTTACTACAAGTTTTATAACGTACAAATATATTTTTACGTTCTTTAAACTCAATTCTAATTCACCATTCTCTTCCACAGACAAGCCTAACGCCCCAGTGTTAGACGGCATCGATTGCCACGCGAAAGTGGCCACTCTGCGCTGGCACGCGATGGGCGACAATCGCGCGCCGATCCTCCGCTACTCTATCCAGTACAACACCACATTTACCCCCGATACTTGGGACGTAGCCAACGACAACGTGCCCGCTATAGACTCATCCTGGACAGTGGAGCTCACCCCCTGGGCTAACTACACCTTCAGGGTCATAGCCCACAATAAGATCGGGCCTTCAACCCCGTCCGGGCATTCTGAAGTGTGCACGACGCAGCCAGATGTACCTTTCAAGAACCCAGATAATGTTGAGGGGAGAGGCAGGGACCCTACAAACATGGTCATATTTTGGTCGGTGAGTAGGCTTTTATTGGCTAGTTATTCAGGTTATTAAATTAAATGAGTGAATGGTAATGGTATGATATGTAACGGAAACTAATCGGTCGATTTAATTTAATCTTACACGACAACTCACGTGTTGCGATTGGATGAAAGATGGATTAATCCATACTGTTCGTGTAATCAAGTTGAATGTACTGTTCCTTGAATGTTTGCTGTTAAATAAAGTGTATTGTATTGTACTTTATATATATCATTTATAAATTTACACTCCTCCTGAGGGTCCAATATGTGATGGATTCTAGGAAGCTCAGATATTTTTAACAATTTTGTTTTTTTTTTACTTCGAAAACGTCCCCGGAGTCAACATAGCACATGAAATTTACACCAACGTTTGTCTGTTTCCAGCGAATGCCCCAGATCGAGCACAACGGCCCCGGGTTCTCGTACCTGGTGTCGTACCGGCGCGACATCGCCGGCGCGCCCTGGACCGAGGAGTCGGTGCCGGACTGGCGGCAGAGCGAGCTGCTCGTCCCCAACACGCCCACCTTCGTGCCGTACCGGATCAAGGTGACACTGCAGGAGGAGTCGGGGTCAGCTGGGTCACAGGCGCGCTGGACCAGCAGCGCAGCTCAATTACGTTCGCCAATTAGTTTCCCCAATTAAACTAATTGCACTTGAATCCGCTTTTTGTGGAGATTGACTTTGCCAATTGATTTCAACCCAATTGTAATTTTTTCGATACGAAATTGAACCATATTTGGGAAGCAGTCTGGTGAACCACAGATCTCGTATAAAGATTAATTGAACGACTGAATGATATTTTCTGATATTTGGGTCTTTCAAATCAATTACCAACTGTCAATGGGTCAGTTTGACAGTTGTAATTGGTTTGATGTAATGTCAAGTGGAAGGCCGAAATATCAGATAATATCATCGCCGCAAACCAATTGCAATTAATCAAGTGTCAACGCCGATTGCATAGTAGAATTAGCTTCAAACTAATTGTTAATTGTCAAACGTAATTGAGGCCCAGGAGTCGGTGCCTGATTTTCGTGCATTACCTACTTGGTCAAGGTGACGCTTGACACATTGATGCACTTGTCCATTGATAGGATTTGATGCAAGGACCGTCCGGCCCAAGGGCAATCATCATCATCATCATCATCATTGCAGCCGAAAGACGTCCACTGCTGGACATAGGCCTCCCCCAAGGCTCGCCACTCAGACCGGTCCTGTGCTACTTGCTTCCACCGGTTTCCTGCGACCTTCACTTCGACGTCGTCGCTCCATCTTGTTGGAGGCCTACCGACAGCTCGTCTCCCGGCTACTATTTCTCATTTCTGATTCTATCACGCAGAGAAAACCCGAGCATAGCCCTTTCCATTGCCCTCTGAGTGACTTTGAGCCTTCTTATGAGACTGTTGAAGTCTCATAAGAAGGCTCAAAGTCAGTGCTCGCATGTACAGTTACAGGGGGTAAGAGAACCGGTGAAATGAGGGCCACCGTATTTTTGGTCACCGGGCGTCATTGGTGTCAGAGACTGCGTTCGAGGCGGTGATTGGAGTGATTTCAATATCAAAGCAACGACACCAACGCCACTAGCGACCCTAGCGGACTTTTTCCTCATTACAATAGGAAATTTGGTCCTAAGGGTTGGCAATACGTTCGTGGTCACAACACAGAGATCACATACCATCAAGTTGTGCCCGCCGGTTTTCCAAACAATTATGCCATGAAAGAAATCTCGTCACAGTTCCTAAAACCAATATTTCTTGTTCAGGTGATCGCGCGCAACTCCAAAGGCACTTCCAACGTGGCGCCGGTGGAGGTGATCGGCTGGTCGGGCGAGGACAAGCCCCAGCTCGCCCCCACCAACTTCACCCTCGTCGAAGTCACCTCCGGGACGGAAGCCGTGCTCAGCTGGAACCCAGTTCCGCCAGAGTCCGTTCGAGGACACTTCAAAGGCTACCGCATCCAGACCTGGACGGACGGAGAAGAAGACCAAATAAGGGAAGTGAAGGTCAATGCAGAAACCACTAAAGCTCTCATCGCCGTGCTGAGACCATATAAGAAGAATAATGTACGCATCATGGCCTACAACGGTCACGACAGCGGACCACCCAGCGAAACCCTGTCCTTCGTCACCCCCGAGGGGAAACCAGGAACGGTGAAGTCCTTCGAAGCTTACCCCATCGGTTCATCCGCCATGCTTCTCAGGTGGGAAAAACCTATGGAAGAAAACGGCATTCTAACCGGCTATAAAATTTACTACCAGAAAGTAGTCAATACAGCTCTAGGTCCGCTTCAAGAGCGCAAGAAAATCATTGATCCTTCGTTCAACCGCGCCAAGCTCGCTGGCTTAGAACCTAACACTAAATACAGAATCGAGATTCGCGCAAAGACGAAAGCGGGTGAAGGGGAGAAATATTTCGTTGAACAATCGACTCAGTCTGTTGTGAACGGCATGCCTGATATTCCATCGTTCGAGGCGAGTACATTGTCCGCTATGGAAGGCGCGGCGCGCGTCTTAGTCCGTTGGCTGCCTTCCTTGGACGGCCACCCGGGGACCCACTTCGTCGCCTGGTACAAGCTGAAGGGGCATCCTCAGTGGACGCCTTCGAACGAAGTGACGGATGATGACTACGTGGTCCTGCAGGGATTGGAACCGGGGCAGATTTATGAGGTCAAGATTACAGCGCACGATGGAGAGTACTTCAGTACCAGTGAGATCCAAGATGTTAACACCACTAATGGTAAGTAAGAGTTGACAAATGTAATCATTTTCTACATTTAGTGAGCGAAACGTTTCTAAGTGAACTAAACGTGATATGAATCACCATATGTAGCTGTGATTGGTCAAATGGACGCGGGAAACAGGTTTCCCGCGACCTACTCGAGGTCGTCGCTCTATCTTGTTGATATAATAATACATTGTTTGATTGATTATAATTTCCAGATCCGTCGGTGCTAATAATGCCGGAGGACAAGATGGCGCGCGCGGGCTGGTTCATCGGCGTGATGCTGGCGCTGGCGTTCCTGCTGCTCGTGCTCGTGCTTGTGTGCGTGGCGCGACGCAACCGCGGCGGCAAGTACGACGTGCACGACCGCGAGCTGGCGCACGGCCGCCGCGACCACGCCGACACCGGCTTCCACGAGTACACGCACCCGTGAGTGTATACTATACATACTTCCATAAGTATACTACGTGGGTAGTATACTCCCACCCGCCACCCGTCGTACTTGCCGACGGGTGGCCGTGAGTGATCATATACAGGGTCCAGCAAAACGTTGTGACGATATTTTAACCACAGTATCAGTTACAGATTCTAAGCATGTTTTTTAGGTTTTTAATTTTTCTTTTCTTCAAAACATGCTTAGAATCGATAACTGATACTTTGGTTATTTTATCGTCTCAACGTTTTGCTGGACCCTATATAATACAGGTCTTAATATCGACTGAGAATCTCCTTACATTGCGGCGTACATCGGAAAAGCTCTGTATGTGAACAATATCCAGGGGGCGCTTTAAATTTTCATACTGGCTAACGGCAGCGACATCTATTATCACATTTAACACTTAATTCGGGCGTACGCGCCGCCGTATGTATTGTAAGCCGGTTTGAACTAGGGCTTGTGATATACGTGTTACACGCGGAACCGTAGCTACGTAGCCTTAGCACCGGCGGTGCTAAGATCCCGTACTACACGGTCACGTCAAAGATACGTATCCGTTTCTGGATTCGGCTACGTTCCCGCGAATCTCGGCTTCGGCTCCGCTCGGCTTCGGCTCCGCTGCGCTCGGTTGTTGAACAAGACTGGATCCGATCTACGTATAAATAAGATACGTATCTCCGTGTACACGTAGCTACGTATCTTAATTACACGTAGCCGAATCACACGGAGCAAACGGAGCGGATCTCCGTTGCCGAGTAACACGGCAACGGAGATTCTACGGGTACACGAAACACGGTCACGACCAGGAGCACTAGTTTGAACCTCCGGCACGAAAAGTCTAAATCGAAGAGACCGTGTCACGCTCCAACTTATCGCCTTACAGGTTGGACAACAAGTCGCGGCATTCGATGAGCAGCGCCAAACCAGGACCCGAGAGCGATACCGACTCCATGGCCGAGTACGGCGAAGGAGAAACTGGTATGTTACCCATCCTGCAACTATTTGAATGTGATCCCTATCTTCAAACCCGTACGAGTAACGCCGCTATTTGAGTTTCCATAACCAATGAGCGCCACCGTATGGAGGGTGGACTTTTGTATTAGTAAGGAGCGCAATCTTATATGGCGTAACAGTTGAAAACGTGTCCAGCGGATTTGATAAGCAACAAAACGAAACAGACTCCTCACAACCGTTTTCGCCTCAGCAGCGCCATCTGAAGGCGCTACTGCAGACTATCCGCCTAGGTGGCTTGACTGGAGTGACGACCGCAGCGCCCCCAACCTATCCGATTTGGTGTCCACATTCGGAAGTATAAAGATTGCGCTCCTTTACTTCGACCCTCCATACGCCACCGTATTCCTACTCACTAGTTGACGCCACTATCTAGACGGTAGGCTGTCAATGTCAAAATATTGTCTACGTCACTGTGACATCTGACGTTTCGATGACCAGTGTTTCAGTGTTGCCAATTTAGCGTGTAATATGGCACATAATGTGCTAAATTGGCAACATTGCACCTCGTAGGACTTCTAGCGGCTAATTCACTCGCGATGATTAGACTCACGCAGAGAGGTTTATAAAGATGCAAATCAATTTGCATATAACGTTCCAGTTTACTTTTTGCATTTACTTCAATTTCTGAATGGAGCTTTATAAAAACCAGCATTGACAAGCTACCAGCTGCGTCTTGTGTCTCTTTGCTACTTAAACAACATTAGTTCTCGTATCAATCGAGAGATATATTGCTTTTTATAGAAATTTTAATAAATTAGAACATTTATACTGTTCATTGGTTCCGCGCATTTAATCATCGACCACAATGATGTATTTCTATATTCATATGAGAACTAATTTGCTGGTTGTATTGATTGTCATTTGTTAGAGTTACAAACTTACAAACCTACTATTTTTCTTCACTAAATAGTGATTTGCTATGAATGTTCCTCAATCAGCAGTATTTTTTTTAATTGTTGAAGATTTTGTTTGCTGTTTTTTGTTTTTGTGTATTTTTTTCATTGAGGGTTACTGGAGGTTATCTTCGAATGTTGAGGATGAAAATTTCGATGTATCAAAAATTAGAATTATTACAAATTAAATACTAACTATAAAAAACCGTTTTGAGAAATTATCTTGGGTTACGTTCGATTTATGACTAAAATATCTTAACAAGTCGATATGAACCTTAATGTCTGTATCAATTTTTCTTAGACCTGTTCTTATTTAAAATGGCATACGAACACGTCACCTTGAAATCGAACTCTTACCTTACGTATGCGAGTTAGAACAGCCAAGCATCAACAGCGAAGCTCCCTCCAGTAGCCCCTAGCATGAGCTCGTGTTTGTAAACCGCATGTCTTGCAGCGGGCATGAACGAAGATGGCTCGTTCATCGGGCAGTACGGCCGCAAACGGCGGCCCCACCCGTCCAGCCACGACTCTGCCTCGCAGGCCTTCGCCACGCTCGTCTAAAACCTCCTAAAACCCACAAAAACCCTCTAAGACCTTTACCCATGTCTCAACTACCTCCTATGGATGTGTCCGTCCACAGGTGTCTTTACCCCAATCACGACAACCTATTGACGTGGCCATCCACAGGACTCTGCCGTATACCTCCCACTTTACCCTAGTAGCGACTTCTCACAGTCCCAAAGTTGTTGTTACAGCTGTCTATAATCTTTCCAGAATTTAAATTATGAGAATCCTCCGAAATGAGCTGTAGCTTGTTTTCTTCTTGCAATAATTTCGCATGATAGTTTGCGCGAGAATATTTTAGACTACAGATTGAGTTGCTAGAGATTATTGCAAATGAAATTCCTGATTATACATAGTTTAAATTGGGTCACGTAAGTATGATGCAGATTTTAAAAATGAATCGGGAATTACATCTGTAATGATAGTATTACAGTATCTTACTGTTAAAAATGTCCTAATTACGCGTAGAATTTTTGCTTCTAATACTTTAAAACCATCACATTAATCTACTATGTCAGAGTTAGTAGTGCCATGACATCACGTTGGAACAAGGCCGGTTTCCAAATTTACCACTGAATCTCAGTGATCCTTTGATATTATTAGATACGTTAGTTGTCCGGGCGTCCAGGGTCTTTATTCCGCTATTTTAAAAATAGTTCCAATAAAGGCTGCTTCACGAACCTACTGCTATCGAAACGAAACGTTTCAATGCACAGAATCTCTTATTTTCTAGATTATTAAGTACACGTTATGCTTAAGTTACGTTGTAAAAATTGATAGTACGATTACGAGTGAGAGAGGAGTGAATTATCCTATTTGTAGGTTTTTATACACGTTTGCTTTGTTTTATATTTTCGATTGCATTTACATTTAGATAGGGTTCCTTTTCCGTCCTTTTCCTCAATGTTTGCCTGTGCACGAGCACCGGAGTTCTTATTTTTATTTGCGAGGTATGTTTTGTTCTTTTTTTTTCGTTTACGTTTTAGATTTTTCTTTTTATGCTTTACTGATATTTTTTTATCTTTTAAAGTTATGATCCTGCTTGGCTTTGATTTTTTATTTTTTGAGTATGGATTGCGTACGACTATTAATTGACGTTAATGTTACTTTTCATGTTAATTTGGGTTTATTACCTATTGTTTAGCTCTTGAGCAAACCTAATACCTAATGTTAACTTATTTATTATTTTTATGACTTTTTAAATGCCCTGTCTGCCGAAATACAGAATATATTAAAATCATGAAAAAATAAATATCTCAAGTGCTATAAAATATCTGAACACCGTGTTTACTGATCTAATGATGTGTTGAATACTCTAGCATTGATGTCGTAACGTTGCGCCAGGTCGCTTCACGGAGGACGGTTCGTTCATCGGGCAGTACGCGCCGGGCGCGCGGGCGCTGCCGCCGCCGCC